>OY293312.1:13726847-13836282 GCA_958502075.1 Orchestes rusci | reverse complement strand
GTATCTAAGGAACATGAGAAGCACCTACTATCAAAAGTTTATGGTCGCATAAAAACAGTGAATCCTTCCAAATATGAAAAGGGAGACTATGTGCGAATAAGTAAGTTTCGTGAGATGTTTTCAAAAGGGTATACACCTAACTGGTCAAATGAAATCTTTGTGATTAAAAAAATAAAAATCACAAATCCAACAACCTACATATTGGAGGATCATAGAGGTGAAGAGATACAGGGTGCATTTTATAAGGAGGAGTTGCAAAAAGTTAAACATCCTGACGTGTATTTGGTAGAAAAGATTCTAAGACGGAAGGGAAATAAAGTTTATGTTAAATGGTTGGGCATGAATAATTCACATAATTCATGGGTTATGAAAAATAATGTATTGTAATATCTTGTAATTCAATAAAAAACACTTGCTAGTAGATAATTCTTTTATTTCTATACAAATATACTCCTAGAATGGGTAGCATGATACAAAAAATGAATGCAAAGATTGATATAATAGCGAATTCTATATGATTTTTACATTCAAACGAATCAATAAGTACATTCCAGTTTGTTGGTTTAAAATTTTCATCTACAAAATAAAGTCTTAACTTAAAAGCTAAATATGACAAATTTTTAATTGACTCATCAATTTTTAGCCAATCAATCCATTATTAACAATTAATTTTTCTCAGTTTGATGGTCAAGAGTCATTATGATTGGTTGATATGCAAATAAACGTTTCTTGTATATTTGAATCCACTTGTATATACAAGGTATTGTTAAAAAGGCGCTCAGAAACAATACTTTTGCTGGAAGTCCTGTTGTCATTGCTAATTTTTATACTAAGGGATATATCGTGGCAATATTTATGTGTTCTAGTGTTCTTGTTTTCTTGTTGTCTTGTTTTCTTGTGTTCTAGTGTTCTTGTTTTCTTGTTTTCTTGTTGTCTTGTTTTCTTGTTTTCATGTTTTCTTGTGTTCTTGTTTCCTTGTTTTCTTGTGTTCTAGTGTTCTTGTTTTCATGTTTTCTTGTGTTCTTGTTTCCTTGTTTTCTTGTGTTCTAGTGTTCTTGTTTTCATGTTTTCTTGTGTTCTTGTTTCCTTGTTTTCTTGTTTTCTTGTTTTCTTGTTGTGTCCAATCACACACACAGTGATTGTTCTCATCACAAAGAAACACTTCAAGCAGGATATACTGCTTTGTTTTGAGAGTTGAATTCGAAACAAATAATAATACAAGAAGGATTCATCAGTATATTGTCTGATTTTTACATGATAAATTATTAAGCTATAATCCTTTGACAAAAATAGTCAAGCAGTTGTAATACACATGTTCTCAGAAAAGAAAATGACTAGATTGAAGGCTATTTGTGATTGACAGCTCCTTGATTTTGAAATCTTCTGCCAAATTGAAGCCCTGCATGTCTATTGCAATGATTGTTTCATACGAATACCAGGATTCATGGACTTTGTAATGAGTTCTCAAATAATTAACGAGTTTGATAGGTGGTCTCAAGTTTCCATAACCATCAAAATAAAACGCTTAATTTTCATTTATTATGTATGCAGTACAATGAGTTCCATGATTTTGTTAACTTTCTAGATTCAAAATACCACATTCCTTCACTTTAAATTTTTTTTTGAGGAGGTTGTCACACATAAATACACCTCTTTAATGTGAGATATTCAATATTTTCACATATTTTAGTATATCGTTATTTGAAAGGGATCTCTGCGAAAATATTATTTGATTTTTTTTATGGTTTTTTTCTTGATAGTGCCTCCTTTGTAGGGTTTAATGTATAATCCACCACCCTGCTTGGAAAGTTTTTCCATTTCTTTATTGTGTCGATGTAATTCTTCGAGTTGCTCCTTTGATACTTTAATATCATTAACGGCCTTAGCTATTCCAGCTGCACCACCGCCTAAAGCTCCTAGTGCACCCAAAATTGGAAGTAATAATGGGAGAAATCCACCAATTTTTTTGGGGGGTTTGATAACTCGTGTTTTCTTTTTTCTTTCGGTTCTCTTGATCCCCATTCCAAGTTTCCGTTTACCTTTCATAATTCCACTTACTGTTAGAGCAGCAATTCTTTCTCCTACCGAGGAATCTTTTGCTCCAACTCTCTGCCAAGCTTTATCTGCTAGAGCTTTATCCGCTCGATGTCGTTGAGGTAAATCAGTTGTTTGTGAGTATGCGATATCGTGTTCTCGACACGCAGCATCCAATGGATTGATACCAGACTCTCCCCTATTCAATCTTTCTTCTAAATTTGTACCAGGACCACAAAATTGATAGCCAGGAATATGAAGCTCAACAGGTAGTCTATTAATCAGAGTGTTTATTAAACCTCGACCTTCCCTCTTGGAGTGTTTGGAGGAAGTGTACTTTCGTGAAGCGTGTACAATCATTTTATACCTATAGAGGTTTGTGTGTATCATTTAAATACTATTTTCAGTTTAAAAATTTGCAACACGATTGTCTATCGATTTCATGCTATCTGATCAATATGTCCATCTGATTAATGTATAAATACTTTTGCAAAAAACAATTCTGTTTATTGATATCTAGAATGCGGATAGAAAAACAATCGTTTTCCTTACCCATCACAAACCATGATGTGAAGGATTTTACAAAACCAATTCAAAAACATGGTGATTTATTTGGTGGGGAATCGAAAAGATGTCTCATTGTTGGACCATCTGGTTCAGGTAAAACCAACGTGATGTTGGCTTTACTTGAGCATCCAAATGGAATAAGATTTGCAAACGTGTACCTTTATTCCAAATCATTACAACAGCCAAAGTATGAATATTTAAGACAACTATTGGCACCCATGGAAGAGATTGGATATTTCGAGTATGAGAGCGATGAAAATATCATTCCTCCTCATGAAATAGCACCAGAATCGGTGATCATATTTGATGATATACCATGTGGAACACAAACTATAATAAGGGACTATTTCACACATTCGAGACATAAAAATACAGACTGCTTTTTTATTTTTCAAGGTTATTCATCAATTCAGAAAAGACTTATACGTGAGAACGCTAATTTGCTAATTTTATTCAAGCAGGATTCTATGAATTTGAATCATATATATAATGATCATTGTATGCTGGATATGTCATTTGAGCAATTGAAGCAACTCTGCGCACACTGTTGGAAAGAACCTTATAATTTTCTGGTTATTGATAAAGATTGTGAACTGAATTGCGGAAGATATAGGAAAAATTTTGATTCATTCATATATTTATAAAATGGATAAGCGGTTGGCTGAGGAATTGATGAAGTCAAGAAAAGCTGTCAAGGATAAATATAATAGTCTAAAATTAGCTATGACCACTACACAATCACAACTAGAGCAAGCTTACAAACCAATAACTCAACCGCTACAACAACTCATTTCCAAAATAAATGAACCTTTCAACATAAAGGAAGAATTCAAAGAAGAAGAAGAAGAAGAACCTGAAACTTCTATGTTTCACACAACACCATTAAAACCTAAACCAAGTTTTTCAAGATTATTTTATGAGACATCAACACCTACAAGACCTACAAGAACTGGTAGAACTCCTATTCTACCGATGGAAATACCATCATTTTTTGATACAAGCCTTGCATCTGTTAGCCAGTTACCATCTATACAAGAACCTAGTCAGTTACCTAATACTATACAAGAACGTAGTCAGTTACCAACTATACTAGAAACTAGTGTTATAGCTCAAACCAACCCCTTCGAAAGCTCGGAAAATCAAAATCTTTCAGATATATTGGAACAGTCAAGGCAATCGGTTCAAAATTTAATCGACACGCAACCATATGAAATATGGTTAAAAAGTTTTGATCCACTACCAAGAGATTATATTGATGCTAGTGTGAAGGATACTGAACATAATTTTGATCATCATTATGGAATAGTACATGACATAGATACTGATAAATTCTATTTGGGGACCACACTTAAATTTGTAGAAATTATTGGAAAAAATGTGAAAGTAGATGGAAAAATTTATGATGGTACAAAAGGATTGTATGAATTACTATTTAAAAAATATCCTAAAGACTATGAAGATGAGGATTTGGATAATTATATGGATATTTTAGCTAAAACCAATGCATATCGAAGAAATAATGATCCAAATGAACGTGTGCAGGGAAATGGATCATCAAAATATATAACTATAATAGGACCATACCTACAAAAACATGGCATAACAAAAACACGACACATCAAACCATTATATTCTCGTTTTTTAAAGAAACTAAAACCTCCAATAACTAGAATGCGAACGGGAAAGGGGTTGTGGAATATCAATAAAAACGATATAGATTATGTTTATTGGGATAATATCAACGAACTTGTTGATAGATTGAGACTAATAACAGCTTCCATGAGAGCTGGTCATACTGGTCATAATAATGAAATACTATCAATAATCGAAGAGTTACGTGAAGCTAAAGTAATTGCATAAATACATCCTCAAATACGTAAAACGAATCAATCCGAAAATGTCACTCAACAAGTTCGGTTCTCATTTATTCAAGAGAGATGAAACAGAAAACAATATCAAGTTATTTAATTTTTCTGAGGTTAATTTATCTTATGTAATGGTTTTACCATTTATTGGTCGCTATACACCAACAGAAAAAAATTTCGTGTTGATGCAAGATGGAAGAACTTCATACCGTTTCCCATTTGAAAAAGGAATCATTTTATTCGGTGAATATCCTAAAAAAGACGTTTCCATGTTGGTTAATGGAAAAGCAGGAAAGCTGGAAAATAGATCTATTAAGAAAGGTGATTTGATAGCGTTTAGACGTGAAACGGATAGTAAAATAACAGAATTTTATGGTGAATTACAAATAAAATGCCCCGTAGTGATTGAAAATAAAACAGTTCAATAATGAGTACTATCAATGAAGATGTGGTGGATGAGCTACCTACACAAACCAACAAACAGATTTAGATGAAATGTAGCCATATTCAACAATAAAAAAGGATATTATACCTAGATATATTTTAGTTATGAAAAAACACATTTTCTATACCATTTATCATCACCTGCAATGTGTGCACTTACTAATGTTTATAATTTGTATAAAACATGTTTATTGATTGAATAAATCACATTTTTGATTACATTTTTTATTTTATTTCAAACGCCTTTTTATAAATATTTACAGGTACGTATTCACAAATTTTCAACCCTCAAAAATAAGTGTCCAATCACAGTGATTGTTCTCATCACAAAGAAACACTTCAAGCAGGATATACTGTTTTGTTTTGAGAGTTGAATTCGAAACAAATAATAATACAAGAAGGGGAAAAATTGTGGATAATGAGTTTGAAATCAAAAATGTTCACCTCAAAAGCTCTACCGATTCGTCTACTACTTAAATTCCTGCCACCGTTTGAAAAACTAACAGCTGTGTATAAAAGACCATCGGGGCAGATAGCTGTAGTTATAAATGATTATTTATATATACTTAGCGAGGATAGATTTAGATTAATTGACCGAATCAATATAACAAAAAGATTTGAACCATTTGTGGATGGTAGAAAGTTACTTGGAGCAGTCAATACCTATTCTGGAAAAACCATCTTCTTTTATGATGATAATGCCTTTGCAAATTTGGATGAGTGTACTCTACAGCCAGAGTCCTTTGGCTACACATCAATACATTTTAATGGTATACCACCCCTATTCACCACAGTTTTTCGATATGTGAATGGATTGTTATACTTCATTCAAGATGGTCGCTTTTTTGAATATAATGAATTTGAAAATTCCCTACAAAATTCCGGTAAATTGGAGTTCAATACATTTGGTATAGAGTGTCCCATGATATCTTTATATGAACAACTTAGACTGTTACTTAGGCAAATTGTAAGTAAAATTCCTATGAATTCATAGTTTTAATTTATTAATAAAGTACAGCAACTATAGCGCCAAGTTCAAGGTTGTGGTTGACTGATAAAGAGACACGCGTCCGATGTGCTATTGTGAATAAAATTCTTGTGAAATAAAACATTGTTTGTTTTAATTAAATAACTTGATATTGTTTTCTGTTTCATCTCTCTTGAATAAATGAGAACCGAACTTGTTGAGTGACATTTTCGGATTGATTCGTTTTACGTATTTGAGGGTTGTAATTTCAACTAGGTGAATCAATTTATAGTCGAGAAAAAACCAGAGGCTGACACATGTTACTGATAAGAACACTGCATTTGAGCTAAAATTGTTGTCTACTGGTGATAAGAAAACTGCAGGCTGAGACTCGTTACTGATAAGAAAACCGCGAGCTAAATTTAGAACTGAACGATGATAACACTTTTACATAAAATGTAATGTCATCCCAAACCCCCCACCCCCACCCCCACCAACGGTCACACCGCCCACCGACGGATGACGTCACGCGCACGTGGTCGCAAAGACCCCCACACCCCACCCCTACCCCCACACAACACGCCGACGACGGATGACGTCACGCGCACGTGGTGACGGTCGCGCTATCGTGGCGCCACCGTATCGTGGCGCCACCTAGCGGGCATTTTGGGAAATGGTCCAGAACCGGCACAGCCCTTACTACTTCTCTGCATACAATTGAAATCATTGCGTGATCTTACCAAACGAATGGTGTGTTTACCACAAATTGCGGTTTTATAATCATTAAAAATCCCAAAAAAATGACTCAACGGAATTCGCATATAAAATCGCCCATCAGATAATTTTGGTTTGTCTGGATAGGTCCGACCAGCAATTTGTAAATGTTTGGTATCCTCATTTGCATAACATAAATATCCACGAAATAAACTAACGATTCCCGGATTTTTCACTTGTTCCACCTCAATATCACTCAATTCATAAGTGATTGAATCAAAGAAAAACGCACCAGCATTATTTAGTAGATTAATATCCCCCGTACCAGTTTTTTTCTTCAATGAACCTTTAATTATTAGCGCCGCCTCGTTCATCAAAAGCCATGCATTGTTGCGATTAATAGTAATTTCAATATTATCATTATTCCGGAATGACTTGATAAACGGGAGATAAGTGCGACATTCCATGTGGTTAATCGTATCATCATGTATTGGCTTTCGATACAGATCAAATACTGGTTTTGATAACATAACCAATTGATTTGAGACATTTTTTGTTTACAAGAGATAATTTTCCACCCAATTTTCCCTGCTTCGAACGAGGTCGCACAACGACTGATCTAGTTAATGAAACAACACCCCTTTTATATGCTTCAATAACTAGCACCATTTTTTTTCAATTCCAATCTAATGATGATCTCCTCACCACGGAAGTTTATCAGATTAAAATGCTGATCTTGAACTTGTAGAGTGATATTATTTATCTCGTGATTCGTTATTGGTAGATAAATCAAGTTTTTGGGAATCTCGTCGATTGCAAACCATGGGTCAACACTGATGGGAAATTCGTAAAGAGTGTGCGACGGTTTTTCGTTGTAATATGCTCCACTGGTAATATTAGAATCAATGTGAATTGTACGAACTTTTACAATATTCACAGGTAAATCTGATTGATGTGTTATACCTGCTGGAAGAATTCTGGATGAGAACCCCAACAATTTGGCAAGCGAATCCTCCTTTTCAAATACTATATCAAAATGAGGATGGAAAATTTCACACTTGAGAGTGATATTATTTGGTTTTAGTGAAAATTTTTGTGATAAAAAGTTTCGTGGATATGTATTGATATCACCGATTTCGTAGGCACCCGATGGTATTGCAATAGATTGAGACTTTTTCTCCTTATTCAAATAAGAAAATTTTGTATTCTCATCAATGTTGGGAATAGTGTTGTAGGAATGAAATCCTAGGACAGCCAACCCGTATTGATAATCGGAATCAAGTTGAATGGGTGAAGTAAAGTCTGTGGATAGTGTTGATGTTTCACTGTGAAGATTAAGGACATGACTGACAAATTTTCATCACTTTATTTGTTTTATAGAGAAATTCAAGACATAAATGTCCACAATTTGATGTATTAAATTTTTGAGAACAATCCCGGTTGTACAGGATGTGCGCCTTATCACCAAGATAAGTTGAAAGCTCGATTGGTGGTTTCAAATCACCAATACTATCAAAATAGTTAACTAAATATCCACGCTGCTTGTAAGCTACCCAATGCGTACCACTATGGTCATTTGTATCCAAATTCAAAACAGCACTCTCATTGCTGTGTACTTTTTGAGGCAAAGTGTCTCGCATGAATACACCTCGAAAATATGGAATTTTCAATTTTTTTACAAACAGTTTGATTTCATGGTCGTATAGGGCTCTGTTGGGTAGCTTTATTGGTAGTTTTTTTGTTTTTTCAAAAACAATCCAAATCCACGTGGATTATTTTTCAAATAAATGCCTGACCCCTTTCGGCCAAGCTCCATTGACAGATTATGTCGCTTATTCTCATCCATCTGCTTTCTTGCATTTTTCGTGTCCACCACCGTTTTAGCTATAGCTGCAGCTCCCCCCGCAGGACTTCCTAGAGCACTGAGTCCAGCAAACAGACGAATTAATGGGATTATTCCACCATATTTTGATTCAATGGGAATGATTGAGGGAATTCTTATTTTTCGTCGACCTCCAACTCTTTTCACTGCTTTTCCAGCTGCGCGTAATGCAATCATGCTACTTTTCCTCAAATTTGATTCATCACAATTATTTAAAGACATGGAAGCAGGTCTAATCACTTTTTTATTGAATGAATGACCCATTCCAAGCTTCCTTTTAGCCTTCATCCCCGTAGTCACTAGCCAAGCAAATGTTTTTTCACCCAAACTAGAATTTTTATCTTTTACTCGCTCCCACGCTCGATTTTCCAATTCCCAGTCTGCTTTATGTCGATCTGACAATGAAGAACTTTGTGAATATGCAATATCGTGCTGTTTACAAGCGGCGTCAAGTGGATTTACACCTGTATCTCCTCGCTGTAAACGTTGTGCTAATTTGTTCCAGGACCACAAAATTGATATCCTGGTAGATGGGGTTCAACTGGTAGTTTATTGATGATGGAATTGACTAATCCACAACCTTTATGTTCAAAGGTTAACATAACACTAACATTTCCAAACTACTCCCACCTTTATATACCCCTAACACATCACATACTCCATAAACTCTCAATATGCATGTGGTACCACAAGGACTTAGGCTCCCAATAGAAAATTTTGATCTGAGTGAAAAAGTTGCACATTATTCGAGACATGGTAATTTATTACCAAATTATGTTCGTGCCATTTTTTGCCGTCCAAGTGGATGCGGGAAAACAAACTGTCTTTTCGCATTATTATTTAACAGGAATGGGTTACGTTTTGAAAATGTATATGTCTATTCAAAATCATTATATCAACCTAAATATAAATTATTGAAGGATGTCTTGGGGGTGTGTGAATGAGGTTTTATACTTTCCATATAGCGACAATGAAATTGATTATGGATCTAATACAGGCGAAGAAAAATTCAGTATTCATATTTGATGATGTGGCGTGTGAAAAGCAGAATAAAATTAGAAACTATTTTTCCATGTGTCGACATAAGGAGATTGATGTTGTATATCTTAGTCAGACCTACTCAAAAATACCAAAACAATTGATACGTGATAATTGTAATATGGTTTTATTGTTTAAACAGGATGATGTTAATTTGCGACATGTCTATGATGAGCATGTATTACCTGATATATTTTATGATGACTTCAAAATGATATGCTCACAATGTTGGAATGGGCATAAATTTGGAGCTCTTGTAGTGGTAAAGGAATTTGATTTAAACGATGGAAGATATCGTAGGGGGTTTGATGAGTATATAAGGGGTGGTGACTTGTAACACCTCATTAATCATGAAGCTGTTGAATCAGTCAGATGTAGAACGTAAGCAAAAAATATGTCACATAGCAAAAGATATTCGAAAAAAATATCTTGATTTGAAATTGGGTCGGTCTGAAATAGATGAGTCCCTCGAGCGAATTTTCAAGCCCATTACAACACCATTGAGGAAAATTGCAAAATATGGTAGAGAAAACCTTCAAACCACCTTAAAAACACCTCAGAGACACCTCGAAGACACCTCAAGGACACCTTGAAGACACCTCAAGAGCACCTCAGAGACACCTCAAGGACACCTCAAGGACACCTCAAGGACACCTGAAACACCTCAAGAGCACCTCGAAGACACCTCAAGGACACCTCAGAGTCACCTCGAAAACACCTAAATACCACCAAAAAAAACCCACAAAAACACCTGGAGACACCTAAATACCACAAAAAAACATCACGAAAACACCTAAAACCTTTAAAAAAACGTCTGAAATCACATCCAAAGCATTTCTTTAATACCCCCCAAACACCTATTGATGATGATGATGATAGTGATGCAAGTATTCTAGATGTTTTCATTCCCCCGAAAAATTAATTTCAAATTATGGAAATTATTCGGAAATCGCACAAAAGTATATATCAGTTTATCATAATTTATCGGGAAATATTGATAAAAGTACAGGACCTAAATATGATGAATCATCATCAAAATGGGTGCTTGGTATTACACCAATTGATTTTCGGAAAAATGGTGATATTGTAATTGATAATGAACAATTTGTTGGTACAGAGGGACTCTATGAATTGATATTTCTTAAGGAACCTAAAAAATACACTTAGACTGATTTAGACTCATATAAAAAAAATTTAGAGATAACAAATGTATATCGAATGGGTTTCCTACCATCGGGAAAAATCAAGGGCCATGTGGGTTATAAACATAAGAAAATTATTTGCCCGATAATTCAAATTATTCACCCAGAAGGAAGTGGGTTGTCCACAATGCTCTACAATTCAATTCCAATTGATTATGTATACTGGAATGATGTAAATGAGTTAGTCGATAGACTGAGATTATTAATTGGATCAAAACAAGCTGGTAACACCTCTCATGATAATGAAATATCATCCTTGATTGAAGAACTTGAGGAAGCTGGGGTTATAAAATCAGTCGCAAGATGAGCTTGGATAAGTTTGGTCGTTGAAAAATCAACTCTGCGGATGAATTGAGAGTGAAAAAGCAAATCAAAAAAATTATTGAGGATTCTGAGATATTACGAAGTGAAATTCAAAAAAGAGAGGATTTCATGGTGAATAAAAAATATGTTGATGCTACATTTTCAAAGTATGAAAACAATCTACATATATTGCTTGATAAAATTGAAAAAAGATTGGTAAAATTAGAGGTGCTGAAGGCGGATGAAAAATATGTTATTGATTTACTGCAAAAGTATGAAAGCCGACTCGAAATGTTTGATCAACATGTTGCATTTATGCAAAGTGAACTTGGAACATTGAAGTTATACTTGTAAAATCTGAATGAGTATGAGTCAGTAGCAAAATGAGTCTTGACAAGGACGTAGGGTGGGAGTGCAAACGTATCAACCAACCCCAAGGTTACAATTAGCTTACACATCTGAGGGAGATATCAATATGGAAAATTTGAGAATATGTAATCTCAAACAACCAACAGAAAGTCTTGATGCTGCGAATAAAAATTATGTTGATGATTTGCTTCAAGATGTACAACATAAATATATAACCCTGATTGAAAAATTGATTAATATTAATAAATTTATTGAACGTAAAATCCCCATTGCTGATGAGCATATGGCTACAAAAATTTATGTTGATGAATCCAATTCAAGAGTAAATCTGGGGCTTCACAGGGATCTAAAAAGTGCCTCGGATGATTTGGGTGATAAAATGAGTGATGAGACAAAGATTTTAGAGGAGCATATAAATATCATTAATGAGTTGAAAAACAAAATAGAAGTCCTAAGGGTTTTAAGTGCTCGAAGTGCCGGTGACTCTGTAACAGAATCCAATTAAACATGTCAAAGACTCAGCTTGTTGAAGAACTATTCAAACCCATAAGAAGAAAATTTCCCAGACGTCGTACAATCATCAAAGGTTTGGATGATCTATGGCAAGCTGATTTAGGCCAAATGGATATCTATCAGAAAGATAACAAAGGATTCAAATATTTCCTCATTATCATTGACTGCTTTTCAAAATACATCTGGATTGAACCAATAAAATCCAAAACTGGGGATGAGGTGACAAAGACTTTTGCACGTATTCTAAAAAAATCAAAACGTCATCCTAAAAATCTGCAGACTGATCAGGGAAAGGAATTCTATAATAACCATTTTCAACGTCTCATGCAACAATATATAATTAATCAACATAACACATACACTGATAAAAAAGCGGCAATTGTCGAGCGTATAAGTGGATAGATATCATTTCGAATATTGTCAAAAACTATAATGAGCAAAAACATAGTGTAACTAAAATGAGACCCTGCGATTTGTTTGGTGATAAAAACCTTCAAAATGTTCTATCAAATACCGTATATAATCATATAAAAGTTGCAACTCATCCACGTGAATTCAAAATTGGTGATGGAGTGCGCATTAGCAAAGCGAAGCATGTCTTTGAAAAGGGTTATACACCCAAATGGACAACCGAATTATTTAAAGTTGTTAAAGTTAAGGTTGGTAATCCAGTAACCTATCTTCTGGAGGATATGTATGACAAACCAATAATGGGTGCATTTTATGAACAAGAATTGCAAAAAACAAAACAGGAGGATGTGTGGAAAGGGTGTTGCGCAGAAAGGGTACCAAGGACTATGTGAAATGGCTTGGATTTGATAATACGCACAATAGTTGGATTGGAGTTGATAATATATTATAAGTTGCGCATGCCTAAAACATATTTGGGGGTTGGATGAGAAAAATATGATCAGTCTTTAAACATGTGTGAAGGGGGTACACCGGTGATGATCAAATTGAACAATTGTTGGCTGGGTATGAGAAGGCTGTGAGTGATGGTCAAACAAAATCTCTACTGAGCACGATGTTTTCCTGTACCACTAGTGACATCAAGATTTATGTGGAATTAAGTTTGCAACGCAATTTCCAACCCATAATCAGAATACCCATTGGTGAGCAGCAGACATTAATTTTTGAAGATGATGTGTGGAATATAATGATAAGCTATCTTGATTGGCTCCTCGATGGATGGAATTTGGAACCCCATATCCACCCAACATTCTCACATAATGACTTGCTGATTGGCAGTTTCCCGATGGAAAATGGAGCGAAATTAGTGTCAATTTCAAAACATGATCAAATAATGTATTTAACTGAAAATAATGTACATGACCTTTGCATTGTTAATAAACATTTTGTGATCATAAGGATTCGGGAACTGAAGCAGCTGGATTTCCCCAAATATTATAATACGATTTTAAATACTTCACATGAATTGATTAGTAAAAGTTGTACACATGTTCCTATTGAGGATGTTATTTCAAATTTTTATAAAAAATCTCCTTGTATAGAAACCTATTGTTTAAAACAAATCATGTATCATGATCGAAATAGATTGTTAACTGATCTGGATAAAATAAAGCGTATAAAATGAAAAAAAAGTTCAATTTCCCATCACCAGTAATCACATTAAATTTCATAGTGGTTTTGCTATATCAGCAAGCTACCGCACACAAAAACATATAAATATGGATACGGATTGATTTGTGAATTAGTCAGTCTCAACTCGACACACACACACACACATACTTATAACAATCTTAGCATCAATGGTGAGTGCAATTTTTTTTTTGTTCAGTGAGCTGACACAATATATTCTAGAATTCCTCCACATCATCCTCTGCTACCAATCAATACCCCTCAAGCCCAACAAATACGCCGCCCAGATTGATGGTGAGTGTGATTTATTTTTTTAATTTAGCTTATCAGTGATTTAACCTGTAGGATCCCGAGGCAATCTCAGATCTACATGTGTGTCCCTTTAATCCAAACCATCTGGTGCGGGGGCCACACAGGTTCCACGCACATACACTAAAATGTCGAGCCCAGAATCCATCATGGCTCCAATGTCCCAACAGACCGCAGCATTATTTTCCGACTAAGGAGAAAATGGCTGTTCATTTGCGGACATGCGAGCCGCGGTATGAGCCTGAGGGGGTGCTCTGGCCGACACCCATTCATAATAACCCCATCATGATTGATAACAGTTGGGATGAATAAAAACTCTGAGTGATGGTTAGTGTGATTTAATTTTTTAATTTAGCTTATCAGTGATTTGACACCCTAGGATTCAGAGCTCAACCACCTAGTCGTATGTGTTTGGAACCAGCCCCCGCACCAGAATCGTTTTCACTATCAAACAATTGGCTTTATTTCAGGACTCCTATAAACATGTTTCTAGAAATGGTGGTGGTGGTGGTGGTCGCGGCGGCGTTATCGGCTCAGTATGCAGTCCAGATTGTTAACATGTATTTTGTTTTTGTAAAAAATCTATAAACATTCATACTTCCGTACCAGATTCATCATATAGTTCAAATTCATTAAAGTGTAATGAATCAATTTATATACTAGAGACCGCCGCACAGTGTTCAAAATAGGCAAAATGATGGTCGAAAATGATAAAGTTTGAACGGCGATTTCCCCCTCCATAATTAGCACAGAACTGTCTTGAAAAGGGTCTTACTGACGTATACTTCCTCATTATAATACCATTTATTGAATGTTGTGAGGAGAACAGGAAGTAACGAAAATTCAAATGAGATTTCTTACAATCTTTAGAATTTTTTTTACCTACTAATTCTATTATATTTATACCAGTATAATTTTTTTATTCTGAGTCTTCTGATGATTGTTCTTCAACAAAATCGCCATCATTCTCGTTTCCTTCGAATTCTAGTTCGTTTGCCTCTGAAAGATGGAGCAATGGAATCATAGACAAGTCCAATGCTTGATGTTTTTTTTTAGACTGCTGGAATGAACTCAAAAGCGGATCAGAACTCAATAGAAGCCTATTGAATAAATCTTGATTTATTTTGAGAGGACTGATCTTCTGCGTGTGGCTATCACGATATTTTCTTATGTCCTTATTTTTCGATTCCCGTTTTATTATTATTTATTATTATTATTATTCATTTATTTTTATTATTATTTATTTATTATTATTTTATTATTATTTATCATTTTATTCACGTTACCGCAATATTTTTTTGTTTTTGATGATAGGGTTTTAATTATTTGCATTCGATCTGACTACATGTACGGGGTCATTTGTTGTATTCACCCACACCCCTCTAAAGCCGTTATTTCAAGACTCAATAAAGTTAAGAATAACGCACCAGAACGCACGTGCCAATGCAACTGGCAATCTCAATGACCTAGGCTCGAGGAGCGCGCAGTCGCAGCAAACGGATGCTGTGATGACACTTGCGCACCTTTGCGAGGGTTGGGCCACTTTTTTTAGATTCCCTACATTATAAGGATTCATTTCATGTGAGACGTGTCGGCAAGCAAGCAAAAGCACCAAACATGCTTTGTCATTTAAAATTATTTTATACTTAAATCATTCAAAAATATATTAGACATCACTAGTCGAGAATAAACATCAAATTTTCTTTATCTAAGTATGTCAATTGACGCTCTAAAGAATGCACTTTTAGAGGTTAAAATTATTTTTAAATCGGCATTACCTCGTAATGAAACTGTCCGTGTCTGTATACAGAAGCTTGGGTTTTTTAGATAAAGATTTTTTTAGCATGAAATTATAATGAAAATCATACATTACAATCTTTGAAATGTCTAAAATACACATACCAATGTAAAGTGGTTTATTGAAAATGAGATTTGTTTTCTTCATTTCTATAGCCACCAGATCTTCGGCGAAAATTGTTAAATTATGAAATGCTGCATTGGAAATCAGATTGTTGGCACCATATCGACCCTCCCATTTATTAACCAATTTCACAATACGATGTTTTCGAATGTTTTCCATTGTTTTACCAAATACAGCATTATTCATTAACTTGAAGAGATTTTTGCTGAAATCGTTAGTGGCTGTTGATCGAAGTTGAGTGTTTAGTTCGATGTATGCCTTTAACCAAGAACTTCGCTTGAATTTTAAAATTCTATGTATTTGCGTAATTTTGACACCATTACTCACAGCTTGCTTTAAATTGCGGTAATGAATAACATATTTTGTTTTGTTGTGAAGAGTTGTTAATAGTTTTGGAAATTTGGACTTTGGAGGGGCCATATGTTCAGGGCAGAATGGAAAATCACTGTGCAAGTCGTGAAGTGTTTCGGGGTATTCCAAATCCACCTCCAAAATATAACTCTCTGGAGCATCATCCTCGATTAAAGTAACATCGAAATTTGGTAAATCAATGGGATCAACCAATGACGTCGAAAAAATATAGACCTTGCATCTCATTCATAAATACGAAATATTTGGAATCCGTCATTGAATTTGTATCTTCATATGAGTGAGACAAAGACCGACTGATCGCATAATCCGAGAATTGTGTAGAAAATGGCAACGCTGTCAGAAACCTCCGCGACGTGAACCAGTGGCGTAGGTATAATATTTTTACAAGCTACATAGAAAGCAACTGTAAAAATTACGAATGTTTTTTAGCGGATGAGTTGGATATTGGATATTGGTCACAATAGTATATTTCACAATGAACATGAGAAAAACTGATTATTTTGAATTTTCGGTGAGTGATTTGGAATCACTGTACCTACCTAATTCAAACGAGAAAATACCTATTGACTACATCTTTTCCACATGTGATTGCGAATATGCCATGTTATATTGCGAATACATCAATTGGTTTTTGGGATAATGAATCGATATTGCGAATTTAATAAATCAAAACTAGAATAGTCATGTTATTTTGCGAAACTATGAAATGTTATTGATAATTGACAATTATTCATATCGCGATTATATCATAATAATGTAATTGAGAATAGTCAAATAGAATTGGGAATATACCATTAAATTAAGTTGCGAATTAGTCAGATGTAGCTAAAGTCTAAACAAATTTTTATTCTATAGATAAAATACTAGATGGTGTTCAACATTTTATAAGATTCTTATTATTTTTGTATGTGTGTTGGTTTTCACTGAACTATGTAATTTCTATGTACATTCCCACGTTTCGGCATGTAGCCGTGAAAAGCAATTTTCAACAGAAAATATGGAGTACAAGAAGGTATGGCAAAATTAACATTTTGTGTATTTTTTCTCAAATAAAAATATCAAGTGATGTAGTATAAAAAGGACAGTTTATTGTATTGAAAAGGTGGAGGAAAATCAACGACCCATTGGCATATTCTCTTCCGCCACTGCGGCAACTGGACTGTTGAATGTTGCGATTCACTTACGCATCCACATAATGGAAATACTTTTGAATAATAGAGCTTTCATTGAAAACGTCATTAAAATAACCTGAGAAGCACAATTCCTTATATTTGAACAGATTTTCTCGTTTTCGCACCATAAATTCAGGAGCGTCAAGTTTGTGACACCCGGGCCCTTACATAGAAAATACATTTTGACAATCACATAATGACTACCTACATTACAAATAACCAGGCAAATAACTATTCCAAATCGATAAATTTAATAAAATATTGTCGAGTTTTTATTCGAATAAAGGATTTCTAATATGCCAGAAGTTAAAATAGAAAGTTTTAATTAGTTCTTTTTTTGAAAGTGTCGTTTGATAAGAGTTTTGATTCACAAAATAAATTTGGTAGGAGTGGCTGCACAGATAAAGATAACGCTATGCTATAGCTTTAATATAAATCTGTGGCGAAAGGTGAGTGTACATACCTCTATAAAAATAAAACAAAGTTGAAATTCTGGTTCAATTTATGTATAAAAATATAGGTTACTTGTCAAATCAATATACAAAATGCTTATTTCAAAAATATACATAAACATTTGAAATTCAAATACATGTGGGTAGCTTTATTTCATAAACTCAACATACTATTAAACAATTATGCATGAGTGACCTAACTTTTAATTCATGGCATCAATAACACTAAGAATATTTCCATTATAATTATCGGTGGTCAGATAATCACATAAAAGAAACGCCACGTGCCCTCTTTACTAACTTAATTTACAAAATATCACTAAAAATGTGAACAAAGCAGATTTTTGGAGACAAATGTCAAAATATTTTTGTATATAAATAATAAGTGTTTAAAATGAGACCTTGATAAGTTTAGTTAACTATTCGTTTCTAAACAGGATTGTTTTAGTGTTCATACTTCGCATGCGGTTCTTTTTATTAAGGTCAAGTTTTTTTACTGTCTCATGATAAATTCTTATTTTAAAATAAGATTTTAAAATTAGTTTCGCTAATTGAACAGGATGTTCGTTTAAAATTTCCTCGTCAAACATATGGTCTTCAAACGTATTGAAAACAGAAGAAGGCAAAGTACTAAGTCCTTTTGTCACTAAAAGTTGAAGCAAATTCGAAACGTTGTTGTTAAAAATATTTTTAGTGGAGTGAAAAAACCTAAAGAATTGTTCAGCTGCCTTACATATTTGTATTACAAAACTGCTTGCTTTCATTATTTTTCATACCTACGTTTTTCTCTGTTGAAGAAGGGATTCAGATATATCACTTTCCAATGAAAACAAACATTTGGAGCAGCTAACACATTTTCTAAGTCCTTTCACAAAAAATCCGGCTATACAGCTCACTTTATCTTCAGCATATATAGTTAAATCCCAGGCGTTCGAATTCAAGTAATTGTTTTGAATGTCCTGTTCAATGCTTTTTTCGAAGCTCAAATAGTCTTCACTCTGTTGCAGGTCTCCTGCCTCTGTATTTGATAATTTACTAGATGATCCACATGTTAAAATTGTTATATTCTCTAAATTTACGGCATTTCCAGAATTCGGACCAGTAATTTCGGAATGCACTAATAAACGTTTATACGAAGCCTTGAACTGCCTGGCAGTAGGATTATTATAAAATCCACCCCTGCTGCGAATGGCTCCAAAAAATAATTCTAAATGGTCCTGTGATAGTTTATACGTCAGAATATACTTCAGAAGCTTTTTCTCGATAACATACAAGTCATACATTTTCTTAATACTCTCTATGCATATTAAAAAACCTAGAAATCCAGTTTTTCTGGCTGACTTCAAAATTGGTCGGTCTTTAAGAGTTAGACCAGTGATATAAGTTTTCATTTCTTCAAAAAAATTTTAAAATTGTAAAGATGTTTTGTCAGAAAATGGTCTTTTATATATATATTTTGAAAATCTATTCCGGGAATTAAGAATATCAAACAAATTATTCAAAAGAAATAAAAAATTGGAAGTTGCTTTAGAGTCAAAGAATCCTGGACAACTCAAGTCTTCACGAAGAAAAGTCAAGGCATCACTGACGCTCTTACTGATTGTCTGTGTTGCCAACCGAACCTTCATTTTTTCTCGGTCCCACTGAAGATGTCTCATTTTGATTCTGGTTGCAGCATGTAGACATTCTAAATTTTTTTTTTGAAGTAAATTGGTTATGTACTCCCATTTTAAATCATTTTTGTCAATATCTTTGATTCCGGATTGACTGCCCAGGCAATTTCGGATAACAGATAGAGAGGAGGTAGAAAATCCAAAAGTCTTCACAAAATTTTTAATTCTTAGCTCAACGCGTTTCGGCTACTTGCCATTATCAAGAGCATTTAGATTGGAACAAACAGTAAGAAAATAATGAAACGAAACAAAGTTAAAAGGAGGGTACTCACAGTCATAATATTTCACATTTTATATAAGAGGCGAAAACATTAAAACAAATAACGGTCAGAGTATATAAGACAAAATTCAAACACATCACATTTCGCTAACTGTAAACAACACAAGATCTAACCTCACTACTTCTGGTTCAATTGAACTATTTGAACAGCCTGATCAATTTGGCCGCTTCAACAAAATTCGCACCCACTTGTTCGTTCAGTGGCGTGACATGACCGGTGATCAAAGTTTTGGATATCTCTAAATTTTCCAAAACATCCAATCGTCTCCCCACAGATACATTGTGTAGCATTTCAAAATTTGAAGAAAAATCAAAGATGTGTCCAGACTCCCTGAGATGAACACCAAAAGCAGATCTATTGTCTATTGGGGACTTCAAAGAGTTGAGATGTTCTTGAACCCTAATCTTGAAATTTCTGCCAGTCTTTCCCACGTATTTGGCAGGACAATCGTTACATGAAAGTCTGTAAACGCCACTTTTATCTGAAGTATCCACCCTATCCTTAACTCTAGAAAAAAGTTGTCTAATATTAGATCTAGAACTATACACAATTTTAACATCGTTGTAAAAATTCTTGAAGATATTGCCAATTTTTGTTGAAATAGGACCTAGGTAGCTAAATTTCAGATATCTGGGGGGTTGCCAAGGTGGAATAGTCTGGTCCTGAGTATCCAGGAGAGTCCTTTGAAGCTTTTTGTGCTTTTTGGAAACAAGATTGTCGATAATGTGCTTTTGGTAACCGTTGTTAGTAGCTATTTGGTAGATTATGTTGAGTTCTTTGACAAAATTGACAGGAGACAGAGGAACCATGAACATATTATGAATCAATGAATGGAACGCAGCCATTTTATGGGAAAAGGGATGGTTAGAGTCAATTGGAATGGTATGATCTGTTTGAGTGGGCTTTCTGAATATTAAATACGACAGTGTGTCGTCCTCTCTTGAGATCGATAGATCCAGAAAATTTATGAACTTTTCTGTTTCGACTTCCATTGTAAATTTAATGCAGTCGTGTACTCCATTCAAAAGATCCAAAAATTTATCCAGCTCACCCCTAGATCCCGACCAAATGACAAACGTATCATCAACGTATCGTCTCCAGAAGAACACCCTATCGATCAGCTCATGATCAAGCCTGAAAAGTTGGCTTTCAAAGGAAGACATGAAAAGTTCTGCTAGATATGGCGACAGGCTAGATCCCATAGGGAGTCCTTCTTTTTGACGAAAAAACTTATTGTTAAACCTGAAGTAGTCAAAATCCAGACACTGTTCCAAAAGATTCAACACTTCACTTCTATCTTCAATTCCAAACACCTCCTGTGTATGCAGCAGATCCTTCACCAATGTCACAACTTCTCCTCGTGGAACACTTGGAAATAGGTTGACCACATCAAAGGATACTAGTATACAATCCTTCGGTAGTACGATTTTCTTGAGTTCATTCACTAAATCGATCGAATTTCTGACACTGAACTTATTGAGAAAGGTTATGTTCTCTCTGAAGATTCTATTCAACCACTTGGCCAAGAAATAAGTAGGAGAATTAACGAAACTCACTACTGGTCTGATAGGGTAGTTGTTTTTGTGAATTTTCATCAAACCATAAAGGCTAGGGGTCATAGGATTCATGGGGATGATTGGTTTGTTGTATTTTATGTTCTCAAATACTGAATGTAACCGATCCAATTTCGTCTTCAGGCTTCTTACATATTTCTTGAGGGGATCTCTCTGAACCTCACTGAATTGTTCATTGGTCTTCAGAAAATCGGTCACTTTTGTAATGTATGTGTCTTTGCTGCAAATTACCAAACAATTCCCCTTATCTGCTTTGACCAATACCAGGTTGTTGTCCTTTATTTTTTGCTTGATAGATTTAATAGTATTATGTTGCACTTTTATACAGGGTGTTTCCTAAAGATTGGTAAAAAATTCGTTGTGTGATTCCTGGGGTATTTTCATGAAAAAAAGTTCCTATAAACATTTGCCGAAAAATGCTTCCTAAGGGAGCTACGCCCCTTTAAATAGGGCACCCCGAAGACGGTTTTTCCTCAATATTTCCGAAACCTTACATACAAAAATCATGAAATTTGGTACTTCATACAAACTTTTAATGCTGAATGAGAATTTGAGCTCAGAATTTCAAAATTTTAATCAGGGGCGTACCATACTGGCGGGGTTAAAGGTTAAAAGGTTTCGGAAATATTGAGGAAAAACCGTCTTCGGGGTGCCCTATTTAAAGGGGCGTAGCTCCCTTAGGAAGCATTTTTCGGCAAATGTTTATAGGAACTTTTTTTCATGAAAATACCCCAGGAATCACACAACGAATTTTTTACCAATCTTTAGGAAACACCCTGTATATTGGTTCTTTGAGAAGGTGGGATCCGATTTAGATTTTCTAATTATATGTCTACAGTGTCCTCTTATAGAATTGATAAAGTCAGGACCTGTAGAAGACAAGGCTAACTCAATGTCGGCCATGAGATGTGTGATATCAGTGTCATTGATGAATTGAACGGGGAAGAACTTTAAGCCCTTACCGAGTAGAGTAGTTTCCGAATCCGAAAAAGGACAGTCAGAAAGGTTGAGTATGCGGGGGTGGAAGATGTGGTCAGAAAACTTTTTGTTGGTTGGAGAAACTCTTGCTTTTGAGTCCTTTAATGCATTTATCTTTTTATGGAGTTTTCGAAAGTGATGGTTCTTTTCTCTTTCCACGGTATTTTCTAATCCCCTGCGGAAAGTCTCAGTTTTGCCGCTGCCCTCCTTTTAACTTTGTTTCGTTTCATTATTTTCTTACTGTTTGTTTCAGTCTAAATGCTCTTGATAATGGCAAGTAGCCGAAACGCGTTGAGCTAAGAATTAAACATTTTGTGAAGACTTTTGGATTTTTTACCTCCTCTCTATCTGTATTCATGGATCTTCACCCTGGAAACTTGATTGATGAATTTTGGATAAGTTTGATCATATGACAAGCATCAAGCATGATATAAATTGGATTCAGTGTGATTGGGTGAGCAAACCATGTTTTCAAGTTCAGGGGGTCTGAAAAATCTGCACCCAATTTTTCACACATTGAAAAGTTTGCTGCCGCACCGTCAAATGTTAAGGAGGTTATAATAATGCCACTTTCGTGGACAAATTGAAGACATTTTTTCACCAACCCAGCTTTTTCGCTTGAAGAAAGTCCATTCAGTAGGAAGTATCCAACCGGTATTTTCCACGAACCGTTTATGCATACTAGCATAAACAGTAGGGCCTCTCTAGCTTCAGGCAAGGTATCGTCGTCGGTGTTGGTCCCAATGTCAAAGTATCCCGTGAACTTACCTGTCCTGAACCTGTCCACTCTACTTGACGCCTTATTGACATTTCATCCATTACCAGATTGCATAATAACTGATGGGAACATGCAAGGGCATTGAGGCAAAGAACGATTAAAAGTATTCCTCACGAAAGAATAGAATAGAATAGAAGGAGAGAGTAAGAGCGAATGATCTAAGTAAAGGGTTATACTTTTGTCGGGTTGGCCCTTTTAGCATTCGTTCAAAAATCTCGAGAGCTGATCCCGAAAGTGATGCCTGAAAAAGATTAATAAATTAATATCGAATAATATTCTTTTTCACATAAAAAAAACCATTTTTAGTACACTCATAAAAAATGCCTACTGCATTTCTTGAATCTACAAATTCATACAAATTTAATTGCAATTTGCGAATTTTATCGATCATTAGCAACATTCAATTTTAATTGGAACTGTAATATAAACGATGTAGGGTGCAGAGTTGCGTTTCACATCTTTTGACAAGAATCAATCCAATGTCCTTGGATAGCTCTTGAAAAGTTAAGACTAGACAGAGGAGACCGTTTTTCTCTATCTCAAACCATTTGGGTTTAATAGCATGTCAAAGATGCAAAAATGTCATTATTAAAACGCGATAACTCGAAAACGACTAGATTTAGGAACATTATGTGTATTACAATTCTTGCTCAGAATTGTAGGAAGAATTGAAATATCCATTAATATACAGGGAGTTCCATGATATCCATTAATATACAGGGAGTTCCATTTTTTTATTTTTTCCAAAAAAATCAGCAACACTGGTAGGGTGTAACTGAGGCGGCCAAATTCTTGGACTAATGGATATTTATAAAATATAGCAGTTTTAGTCTACTCAACATGCATAACGCAGTTCCGATCAAAATTGAATATTTACGATTAAGTGATCAAATTTGTCTACTACAATCTTCAAAAGCATTTCGATGATCTCTTTTCGCTTGAAAGTTATCACGTTAATAATTTTGGAACAAAAGATGATTGATCAACTTCAAAAGGCCGGCAGTTTATTTCCAAAACACAGGATGAATTAAATAAAACACTCACTTTTATTGTAGACTCTGATGTCTCCGATATCATGGATTTTTCCTGAAGATAATTCAATAACTGCTTCAGGGTTGTTATCTTACGTTTCAGTCTGTTAACTGTCATTTGCAAGTTGTGGTTTTTTTTTCTCAGAGTAATGTCACGTTGTTTAACAACGTTCAAGTTTCTCCTGCGTTTTTGTGGAGTAGAGAAATCACTACTTCCCATATCTCCAATATACTTTCTTTTCCTACGAGAAAAAATAATAATTGTTAATATGTAATTAAAATTTTTAATAAATTACATCAACTAATAATAAAACAAAACATAATAAAAAAAACTACCTCTTCACTAGAAGTTTCTGTTTCACCGACAATTTCACAGCAGATATAACGGATGATGATGGGGAAGAAGATGAACTTTGCTTTTCGCACAAACTTAAAATTAAGGAAAATATTTGCTGCATTTTATTTCATGAAAAAAAAAATTAAGCACAAGCAATATGTCCTGATATTTGGGTTATTTTTTTAGAACTTTTCCACTTAAAAACTAGTGGTTGAATTGAATGATATTCGGGCTCTTACTGTATTATTCGTTGGTGACGATTTTCAAGATAACTGCTGTAAAGACACGGTCAAACATCAAAAACCACAGTCTCACCCATTTCGTAGGAGTTTAAAAAACAATTAAAAAAAAAAACGTTTTTCTGGTTTTCATGATTTTTGTAACCGACGGCGATAGATTGAGTATTATTTTTGATAAATAGCCTTCTTGGTTATGGTGCTTTTGATTGTAAAATTTACACACAACCTATTTAAAAAACGTTTAGTACTAGTATACCAAATTACAATAAAATATCTGTAGTGGTTTTGCAGATACATACAATGAAAATATTTTATTTTTAAAACATTGGCAAGCTATCGTTTTTTGTCATGAAATTGACAAAATCAGCCCTTTAAGACCCTATTTCATGATCATCGATGACAATTGATTTTGCTTATATCAGGAACTGGAAATTCGTCACCAACTAATAAATGACAACAAATCGATACTCCGAACGGTCCTTTGCAATATTTAGTTCGGATGATCGAGGTTGTACTGTATACAGTGTGTCCAGAATAAAATGATGTACATGGGACTATACGAGGATATTGGAAACGGTAAAAGATACGACGTTGCTTAAATGGAAGAAAAGTTGCGTATTTGTATGCTCAAAAATATTCTACCTTTGTTTCATTTTGAATCGATTTCGTTATGTTCATACAGGGTGAAAAAAGAAAAGGTTCATTTTGAAAAAAACACAATATTTTGCTTGTTATAAAACCCAACACTTTCAAATTTCCAGGATATAGGTAAGAGGATACGACGATTCTAAAACGGCGTCAAAAAAATTCTAGACCTACTATGTTGCGTCCAGACAAAGTCAAGTCTGTTTTTTTTATGGAAGTCATATTTTTGGAAATTATTTTCAATACGGACCATGAAAATGGAGAAGTTCAATATGGCCTCCATAAGAAAAACCAAAGTTGGCCTCGGCCGGACGCAACATCGTGGGCCTACAACATTTTTTGATGCCGTTTTTAGAATCGTCATTTCCTCTTACCCATATCCTGTAAATTTGAAAATATTGGCTTTTATAATAAGCAAAATTTTGTAGTTTTTCGAATATGGACATTTTCTTTTTCACCCTGTATCTACATCACGGTATCGATTCAAAATAAAACAAAAGTAGATTATTTTTGGGCATACAAATACGCAACTTTTCTTCCATTCAAGCGACGCCGTATCTCTTACCGTTTCCAATATTCCCATGTACATCATTTTATTCTAGACACACTGTATAGTACCTAAAAATGCCCAAAACATGTAAAATTTTTATGTAAAATATTGTGTTACCTTGTCAAGTTTTTAGTCTCTGATGCAGTTTCTGTACTGATTGAAGATGAGGACGGCATTTTCTCCAAGTTGAAAGATGAATTTCTGCAAAAAAAAAATTAAAACAAAATGCTTTATGTTATTTAATGATCAATTGAGTAGTTTTTTTCATGTTTAGTCTTTAACCCACCTTGGAGATTCTGGAGCACTAATTATTGATGCTCCTGGTAATGGCAAAAATGAGTCATTTTGGTTGCTTTCTGTTGGTTGTTCCATAACCACAAGATTATCCTGATCCCTAAAAACACAAAATATTACACCTGAAAACACTTTAATATATTTTTTTGTGAAATATCTATTTTTGCTACGCTCTTAAAAAAAAACCAAATTACTTACCCACTTATTATTATGCTCGGAAAATTCTCAGTGCTCACAATATCTGAAGATTCAGAGCTAAAATATAAATAAGTGTCAAATCAAAAGCAAACAAAACATTAGAAATAATTGGTACCTAGGCACTGAACTTAATTATTAGATAATATGTATTATTATGTAATATTTACCTAGAAGATGAGGGGTCAGCAAAAATTGAAGCGTTGGGTAGTGGAATTGCATCTAGGTTAATGCGCTTCCTCCCATCACCCAAAGTAACAATTTCATGATGTGAAAAATGATCTGAACAAATATCCGGTCGTTTTGGGATGTGGGGACCATTTTCCATATCAAAAATGGAAAGCCAAAGCAACCTCTTCTCTTCATTCACAGGAAAGCTAAGACAATAAAGACTTGATTGAACAATTGATTTACAAAAGCTATTAGCCCAGTAAAGTTGAAGTCGGCTTACAGGGGCCGGCAAAAAAAAAATTCTTAACAGAATGATATTTTCAGGGATGCTTGAGGACTGCCTTCTGAGTATCGAAACAAAAGATCTGACTCGGACTCCTGGTACGTCTTGCGCTGAGGAGGTGGTTTTTTAAAAATTTAGTTAGAGCAATTTGACCTCAATTAAAGTTAAAGAGGACCAAGAACTGTACAACTTTTCCTCATTACATTTTTTGACAGCTCCAACACTTGATGAGTTACAGCGCAACAAATGACAAAATTCGGCTGGCAACCGGGGTGGTTAAAAACATTTTTTGTTAGAGATCATGAAAAATCTCATCAGTAAAAGTTGTTCAGCCTTTGATTCCCTGAAACTTTGCTCATAGAGATTTTTTTGTAAAAAATGTTTTCAAAACCACCCAAGTTTCCAGCTTAATTTTCTCATTTGAGGCGCTGCAACTCGTTCACTATTAGAGCTACAAAAAATGTAATAAGGCAAAGTTGTTCAGTTTTGACTTCTCAACAACTTTTGTTAATGTCATTTTGCTCTAAAAAAATGTTCAGGAAACCACCTCTTCAGCACAAAACGTACCAGTTGTTCGAGTCAGATCTTTTGGTTGGATACTCAGGAGGCAGTCCCCAAAAACCCTGAAAATATTATTCTGTTTGGATTTTGTTTTTTTAAACCGACATCTTTACTGGGCTATATTAATTAAAAGTACTCAGGGTGTTTATTTAAAAAAATATCTACCTAAATTGACATACTTGTCAAATTTTCCAAAACATAATAGCCGCTTTCTTTCGATTCGATTTTTCTGATCATGATTCATTGTCACATGATTCGTTCTTTTAAGCATGTTACGTTGTCACGTGATTATTTGATCCAAACGCATTTTGATTCGGGAATCAGTTGCGAAAGAAAGCAGCTAATATGTATACAATGTGAGTCATTTAAATGAAAAAAATTAATTGCGCCTAAACCATTAAAGATATCAAAATGAGCAAAATAGATTTGAATACCTAATGCCCTAATGCAGTTTGTGATTTTTTTCTTCAATATACTGAGTGTATCATTTTTGTACAGCAGGATCAACATATTTATTTTTTAATGGACACTCCTGTTGATGTCTAAATATTTGCACCTTTCCGGGCATCTCAAATCCGTTCAGTTTTGGCAATTCGCTTCAACCGTTCAAAAGTTATCACACTTTTTCTAAAAATTGATGCGTTTGCAACCATTGATTAAAGATATCTCAGAGCACTTGGTTGTTGAGTTATCAAGTTGAGACTTTGCCAGTGTTTAAGCAACGGCCTTCGGTATCTTTTGGTGGCAATGCTGTCGATTTGCATCATGGTAGATATCACTTTGCTGTGACATTTCAATGTTCAAAGCAACATAACTTGATTGTTTCAAATAGCTCCCCTTCTACTTTGTCAGTCAGACTCGTATTTAGCTTTTCTTTTTACGTATTTTTTATGCCAACCTTTTTTTTTCAAAAGTCGATAGTTTGCAAGATAATTTTGTTATACCAAAGAAACTTGAATTAGGAACTCAACAGTAATTTATATTGAGACATAACAAATAAATAGCGAGAACATTCAACTGCAAATCACAAAAACTGTTCAAAATGATGGTCGCACTTTGACGTTGATATGTCAAAAAATTGATTTTCATGGCTCGTTCAGTGTGTTTTTGATAAGATTTGTTGCGTTTTTCAGAAAAACAAAATTATCACCCAAACTCTGAACTTTTGAAAACAAATTTTAGAAAAATGCGTAAAATAACAAGCTGAACGAAAAAAACAGCACTGATTTGGTAAACTCATCTATTAAGAAGGAAAAGGGGTGGTAAGTTTTAAATGAATTACCGAGTGAATTACCCAATTTTTGAATATTTAAGTAATCTGCGTTTTTGTTCACGTAGCCAATTCAGCATTATGATTAAACAACCGATGTGACAGCATGTCGGATAGCATGCATTTCAATAGCTTTGAATAATAAACAAAAAAACAGGAAAAAACATGGTCCAATATCCGACTTGAAACTTTGTTTCTATCAATTTATATGGTAGGTGAGTATACTCAAAAGCTCAGGAGATATCCATATCGAAAAACAAACGAGTTAAGCATATTGTTCTTTCCATGAAGCCATTGAGATACATTGGAAAAAAAGCTTAAATATGAAATTCTAATACCTATTTTTAGAGGATATTATCTAAACTAAACTAAAATTTGCCCAGAAATTTGAAATTTACCAGATAGGTATACCTTATTGGTTCATTTTGCTACTTCAATTTGGTTGCGAAATTATAAAAAGTGGTTAGCCTAAGGGTAGCAATACCTACCTATCATGTAGCGAGAAAATATAAAGGCACTGAATTTGGGATACCTTTTAAGATGAGGGTATAGTCGGTAGGAAGTAGACTAGACTAAAATTTTAGCATAGATTTTAGTGATATTCCAAAGATTTTTCCCTGCCACTACTGCACTGATTTGACCAAGGATTGTTACGGTAAATCCATTAATTTCCCGTAACATCGCTCTACATCTTTACAATCCACCCTGGTACTACTTATTCGTATTGGCAACACCGCAATATCGTTGAATTATTGTCGATATCGAAATACACCTGCTACACCTGTATGAACGTAGGCTGAAAATCAATACTTACGCTATGAGGATTATGATCCGATCAACACCGTCTGCGAATTGAACCCAATGTGCAAGACAAAGAGCGATATAATTCGAAATGTTAAAATCGTATACAGCTGACGATTATTTACACTTATAATGTGCTAATTTGAGGTTAGTTTGATTTGTTGATATCGGTTAATTAACTACCCGGTGTTGTGGGTGTGATTAGCAGTGATTGATTGTGTTGTCAAGTACTGAAGTGATTGTACCTCCCAGATGGTTCTTCTGATATCATACAGTACCATGTGAGTGTTTCGGCCAATGAATGGGCATAAAAGGTATCGATTTATGCGCAAGGTGCTAATCTTAGGGCAATCCATTTCAACAGGTGAAAAACTCTTTCTCTCCTCCTGAGACCATTGTACCGGTAAGGTGTTACTTTTTTGTACAAGGGGTTTGTAGGCACTTTTTGGGGTAATTTATCTTTCACCTACTTTCTTTGGTTTTCTTTGAAGGGCACACTTATCTAAACCTTTTATCTAATATACCTGTACACTGCAAAAGTGTTTATTTTTGCATAATTAGTGCGTAGTGTACGCCATTTTGCGCGTGGGCACGCTTATCTTTACTTTTTCACCTTTTCTAGCTTATATTGAAGTAAAACTCGGTTAAACCACTAACTGAAGACGATGACTGCCTGGATCTACGTTTCACAGTTCCACCTGGATCCTGGACACGTTGAGGTGTAGCTTAAATGCAACTTTTGGATTCCGGAGTGTTTCTGTTGGATCTGGTAGTGGATCGATGGAAGTGGACTGAGGAGTTTTAAGCCAGAAACCTACCTATACCTATATTTTCCTCTACCTGGAATTGAATCATTGGTGAACACGAGTACTGGGTCCTTTATCGCTGGAAAACTTGACCAGGTGAGTCAGAGCTTTGTTAAGATATTTTATATCTCTACTTCGGCAGTCTTTTTACGAAGATTTTGACTCATCTTGTCTGGTGAAACAGCCCAGTCTCTGTTCAATATAACCAAGTTTCTTTAAAGTCACATTCTCTCTCTCTTTTACCTACTTTGTGCCCCTTCAACTTTAATTACCTTCAAGTCTCTTTAAAGTGTCCTGCAGTCCTCTTAATTGCCTTTTGTATTGCGAAGTACATCACGGAGTCTCAGGGGACGAGAACTTTCTCTTCTTATCTAGAATACCTAATTCCTTTCATTGATGTTAAAGATTGGATTGGTTAGTCAATAATCAATACCAATTCTTATTTATCAAATTCCTTATTTTGTATTTTGGGAAATTTCCTGATTGGAATTTCCATTTATCAATTGAGCTTTTGAATTTGTTTTGATTGAGACACACTTAAATATTTTGTCTGTATTTTGCTTAAAAATTCAATTATCTTTGCCTACTTATTTTCAATTGTATTATCAGGTGGATCTGAGAAATAGTGAGCTGGGTTTTCATTAACATCAGTTTCGGTATTCAGATTCACTCTTTTTGACACTGTTGGTGAACCTCTTACTGTGTGTACTTTCTTTTCATGTACTGGATCATTTGTGGAGACACTCTAATGTGACGTCACAGTGGAGCTGATCCAGTCCAGACTGTTACACAACTAACTCTGAAACATCTCCCGGTTTTACCTACGTATTTGGAAGGCCATTCGTTACAAGAGAGTCTGTAAACTCCGCTCCTCTCTGAAGTCTCCACCTTATCCTTAACTCTAGAAAATAGCTTTCTGATATTACAGCTAGAACAATACACTATCTTGACGTTACTGCACAGTTTCTTAAAAATGTTACCAATTTTTGTTGATAAGGGCCCTTAATATGTTATTCATGATATATATTCACCAAAAAACAAAAGAAGATCCAGAATACCCTTCTTAGTACCCAGGACACCACCATCCCCGTATGGCAGCCTCCAACGTATATTAAAATAATACATTTAGGGCCCTTATCAACAAAAATTGGTAACATTTTCAAGAAACTGTGCAGTAACGTCAAGATAGTGTATTGTTCTAGCTGTAATATCAGAAAGCTATTTTCTAGAGTTAAGGATAAGGTGGAGACTTCAGAGAGGAGCGGAGTTTACAGACTCTCTTGTAACGAATGTCCTTTCAAATACGTAGGTAAAACCGGTAGATGTTTCAGAGTTAGGGTTCAAGAGCATCTCAATTCTCTGAAGTCTCCAAACGATAATAAATCCTCATTCGGTGTTCACCCCAAAGAATCTAGACATACATTTGATTTTTCAACTAATTTTGAAATGTTACACAATGTCAATGTGGGAAAAAGATTGGATGTTTTAGAGAATTTGGAAATAGCCAAGACGATGCTGCTCAATGACGTCACTTCACTGAATGAACAGGTCAGTCACAATTTGATTGAAGCAACGGAACTCATCAGGCTGTTTGAACTACACTGACGGTTCACTGTTCAATCGAACGAATTTTTTGTGGTTATGTGTTTGTTCACTAGTACGATCTGGTTTTTTGGAACTACGCCCGTTTTATTGTTTGATGTCAGGTTCTAGTGCCTTTTTAAATTGTGCAGATGTTTTCGTCCCTTGATAAATGTGATATATTATGTTAACTGTGAGTACCCCTCAATTTTTACCACCCTTGGGCATTGTTTTTATTGTAGTTTTAGCTCTTGACAATGGCAAACCGCCGAAACGCGTAGAGCAATTTAAATAGATATTTTGTGAAGATATATTGGACCTCCTTCTTTCCCTTAATTATAATGAATCTTCACACTGGAACCTTGGTTGATAACCTCACCTATCTTTGACAATGGCTGCTTGGGAATAGGTTTCTGACATATCAAACACAAGCTACACTTAACTGAATCAATGTCAAAGCTGTTGTCTGCCATTTTTACAGTTTGCCTAAACGAGAAGAAAAATAATTATATATCCTCGAAATCCCCCGAGAAAGAAAAGCTAATACTCAGTGACTAGTCAGACGACCCGATTTTAGCGAGACTGTACCGCTTCCTGGCATTTTTTCTGAAATGTCCTGCTGTCCCGCTACAACCTCAAAATGACACCCTTGTAACGTTTTTTCTAAATATTTTTTTGAAAAGAGACAATAACTATTTAAATCTAAAATAATGTTTGTATTGTATATCGAAGCCCATCTCTAATTATGACTCTCGACATGAACTCCTCCGCCCTACTTTATTTTGACAATCGCGCTTGTGCTTCCAATTTTAGGCAATCGCCAAATTTATTTCTTTCGGTCTTTTTTGCTTGTATTTAAACTTGGAAGAAAGAAGATAGTAAGGGACAATAATTACGTTCTATCGATTATTTTTTGTTGTTGTCTCATCCTGCCGATGCCGGGAATAAATCTGGCAACCCTTAACGTATATAGCAAAGCAATCATGTAGGCCACTTACCTTTAAAGTTACTAATCCTAACTTCAAAACTATTTAAGTGATACGTGCGCAGCACTGATACGATTTACAATTTTACAAATAAACAGTTCACTCGCGATTTCATCAGCTATTGCTCGGGACGTGTAGACGTGTTTCCAGATTATAGACGGTCGAAGAAGGACGCGAGCGCAGAGGTGCCACTTGCTACAGTGTTACAAACGTATTACTTCTTGCTGTTCTTTGTTTATTTTTATGAAAAAGACTATGTCTCATTAAAATACGACAGATAACTATATAACTGAAGTGAATTAGATAATGGGTTTACGTTAGGGTTAAAATTCATGTTTGTGTTTTTTTTAGTTTCACATCAAAACGTTTTCTAAATCGATTTTAATCAACATTTTTGGATTAACCATGCTTGAAAACGTGTACTTAGACATATTGGTCGCGTTTCTATTTCACTGGAAGCCATAATAACGACCAATTTCGGGAAAAACTCCCAATTAGCCGCCATCTTGAATATCTAACTTCCGGTTGAGATTTCGCTTTGGCAACAGGCATTTTCGGACCCAGCGGGGTCGAAATAGGGGGAAAAGAATGGTTGCCAAAAAGTAATATGAAATGCTCCTCAAATTCCTATTTATTGAAATAGCGACTAGACTATTCTGCTTGGAAAACCTTTTCACATACATGACAACAAATCGCCTTGAAAAATTGCTCAACTTGTTCAGATGTAAGCTTCTTCATTGAAAGAGGACATTGGAAGACTGTTCACTGTCATCACATCTTCAGCAAACTCAAGAAGTTCCTTGAAAAACCATTGAATACAATCCTCTCCTGTATAAGACTTATAAAACGATAATGAATCATCATAAGAACATTTAACATAATATCCAATGCTAAATGGAATATGAGATTGATATTTTCGACTATTTTTCGTTTCATATTCTTCAACAGGGATCAAGAGACACTCGGAATCGGCATATATAACAAACGGTGCTTTTGTTTTAAAAGAAAAGTTAGTAAACTCAACAAACCTTCGATTTTTCTCAGGAAGCTTTGGAAGAGGACCATTATTCAGATTTTCGCAGTCTTGCAGATGATTTTCCAGTTTTCCAACATCATAAAAGTAATGAAGACAGCGATCACAAATATACTTGGCACCATTGTTTTCACTCAGCTGCATTGAAACAAGACGAGAATTTTTTTTTATCCAAAGTGAGTTTTGATTGGAAGAATCATCTCCTTTTCACCACTTTGATGATTGTCTTGTACCATTAATATGGTACTCAACTTTATTTTTGGTGATATAGGTAGGTACAACCTTGAAAGACTTTCTCGATTTTTTCCAGTTTTTCACAGAGATATCATTTTGCTTTTCAAATCGAGGAACTTGAGATAACGACATAGAAAACTTAATTCCTTCCAAATTAAAAACAGTTTGAGGATGAGGATAAGAAGATGTCTTTTTTGCAAACTCATGATCAATAGGAAATAATGCAGAAACCACTGCCCAGGCAAAACATAAATTATCAGATTTGTGAATATTAACACAAGCTGCTCTACGTTTTATTTGCTGGGGTAGATCAATATATGAGCCGACATCAATCGGATTAAAATTATTTATATCAATGGTTAAATTTAGTATTTTAGATAAGGCCCAACCACTATCTTTTTCCTGAAACTCCTCTAATTCACTAAGCAGGGGGATTTTTATATTTTCATCGAACGATGTATTCTAGAATCCTGATATAAGGGGAAATTTTGGTTATTTAAATATTCATTTTCCGTCAAGGTTATATTCGCTTTAATTACTTTGAATTCACCACAAAATACCTGTTAACTTTGACAGCATGATTATTTTTCAAAATATTTTGATCTGTTTTTTTAAATATAACCTTACAATCCAAGAAATATCTAATGATGTCTTAATGGTCAAGATTAATCAAGACACCCGTTCGAACTCTAGATTCAAAAGCTGTACTCAGATCCTCCCATTTTACACGGTGACATGCCGTTTTTTTTTCTGGATCCCACCCCCATTTTTTTAAGTATTTCAAACTGTTGTCTTAAACTTTTAACATTAACCATTGCTGCTTGTAATTGTTGTTTTTCACCTATTGAATAAGCAGTTTTCAAAGATTTATTGATTTTTCTGACAACTCGAGCACACTCAATCAAGCCTTCTCGAAGAAGTTCTTCAGAAGACTTGATCCGAAATACCCCAAGTAGTGCAGAAATATGTTTAATCGCATTCGCCATAATAGCAAACATGATTCGCGAAAACTTAAACTAATGCGATTAAAAAAAAATAGCAAAACACGTCCGAACACTTCAAGAGACACTCTAAGACTGATGAAAGTAACTCACCCTAAATATGATTTTTTTAAATAACGACACTCCTAAATTGTCACTAAGAAGAATAGCAGAACACGTCTGAACACTTCAAGTGACAATCTAATAGTGTTTTCGATTGGGAAAACAAGGGTTGCACTGGGTTTGACCTCGGGCAAAACCAGTTATGATGAAAATTTGCTCTAGGGCAATCCCAATCGAACATACATTTTTCATCGTGTGCTATAATACTGCACGGTAAAATTCCGATTGAATTGAAATTGGAATCATTAAACTTCTTGAAAATCTAATATTATGTTGTCTCTGCGTAGCGGCTGAAGTGACTCTAAAACTAAATTAATTAGAAGTCCATTTCTCATTGCCAAATGACAAAATCTTGAGACCAATCAATAGTTTTATATTATATAGATCATAGATACTAGGAAACATTTTTTTGAGAAATTAGGTATATGCACCAGATTTTAAATGAAATTAATTCAGTTTTGAGTAGGTAATAGTTTTCCATAACTCGTCAACGCCAGTATTTCTTTTTTTCGGGCACTACTAGATTCCAACAATAATAACTAACTCGAAATCTGTTGTCCACTCACAGAATCACCTCACGCGACGTTTATATCCACCATTTTTCAAGTTTTTTTTCAATTTTGCGAATGCACTGAAATTGCACTATACCAGCACGAGCTCAAAGACCTCGTGCCGAAAAATCTGCACTGAGTGCAAAACTCATTGACCCGGTTTCCCAATCGAACATACAAATCCGCTAGATTTCTACCAATCGAACATAAATATTGCCCTAGTGTTGCACCAGTGCTGCCCGATTTTACCAATCGAAAACGCTATAAGACTGATGTAAAAAGTTCACCCTCAATATCATGAAAAAAGTCAAACATTTAAATTGTTGCTAAGAAACTGAACACGTCTGAACATTTCAAGAAATAATCTAATACTAATATTATAACTCACCCAAATCTAACTTTCAAAAGACTTTGCTGATACAGATGTTCTCTGCTGTTGGACTACAGGTGTGCTTGAAGCCCTTTTTTTTTGATAATCTTTTGTAATACTGATGTTCTCTGCTGTGAGGCTACAGTAGTGCTGGACACCTGTTGTAGTCTTTTTTATTTGACAATCTTCTTCCTTTCACTATTGCAATTTCACCAATTCCAAATTGAATATCTGGAGATCCTATGAGAAATATAATCACTTATTTTCTGCGATATAATTTTGGCGACTTCACGTACCTTCAATCTCAAGGATTTGCTATTAACGCAAGCAGTCATCAAATGTAGGCATTCAATTTTTGCAATTCAACATCAATGCAGTGGTCAGGTAATCGTTGATTTGAGTAACAGAAAAAACAGCTTTACTTGCACATACAACAATTTTCTTACAAAACACAACCCCAAAACCCTCAATACATATTTTTGGTTATAATAAGCTCGAATTATACAGCATTTTTTGTATTGAAATATTAAAAATCATTAATTCTACCTCCAAGCGATGTTGAAAAAAAAAAAAAAAAAATTAAAATCATTATAACATCATCTATAGACTCTACTAGGCAGGTACCTAATTTTGATAAAATTCTTCTTTCCAATTTATCACAATAAAACAAGGAATTAGTAAGGTTTTTTTTTAAACTTTGAAATATTATACAAAAAGTGTGTTTACGCTATTGAACATATTAGGAAGGAGAAAAGTTTGAGTACTAAGAGCAACTATTTTATTCATGTAGCTGGCAAAGCGCTTTCGGCTAGTAATAAGCCATCACCAGTGCCCCAACTGAAAGTAAGACCGGCATGAGCTACGTTCTTGAACGTTAAGTGGAGAAAAAAGAATTTATACAAAGGAAAATTTCTATACTCACTAGTCAGTCGTGTACAGTGGACTTGTTCATCAATTTATCTTTCATCTGATCCCTTTTCAGAAGGGTGTTTATTATTCGTACAAGTGGTCCGGCATTATACAATATATTTTGCACAAGTTATTGTGGTCAATCAAGTTAAAATAATTAAAATAATATAACGATTTTCGCTATAGAAAACACTTGTCCAGTTTTAATTAATTTATTCAAAGTCACTGACACAACCACAAATATTTATGTTCACAGTCGCAGCGTATATTTATGTTGTAACGATTTATAATTCGCGGCTAATCGATATTTAACTCTCCTGTCCGAATGGCGGAGCTTATTATATAGATCCTCTTCAATGCCTTGATAGATGGCGAAAGTTCTCCAATATTCTAGTTGTAGGCAACCAAATAAACCTTGTTATTCCAGAAATTAACAGTGGTTTGGGCTTGTGACAAACGGGACAAAAGCCGACTTATTCGATGGCGAGATGCAATGGTTGTAACGTCGTGTCCGCTGTCGACCGCCTTGGAAGTTTGTTCCACTGGGCATGTTTCGTCACAATAACACTAAACACAAGCACGTTCAAGACATCTACTACACTCTAAAATGAGTTCAGTCTTAGCTTATCATTCTAGCGACATAAGCATCATAAAAACATCCAATGATCCTCACACGAACAACAAATGATCAACATAAAACATCATCCGCAACACGTATACGATAAAATGCAACGTTAAAACAGTAAAACTTATCAAAGAAACAGCCTAAGAATAGCTCTAAGAAAAATCTTTAAATCAACTCGAATAATATAATAAAGTGACGATGTGTACCCACTGTAGATGGAGTTATTTCTAATCTAAATAATCATTCGTCAATTATACAAAACATTCAAATATTAGACTACTACTCAGGATTTTTTGATAAATTATTGAAATTTCATTTCATCAAAAAATTTCTATTTTAATGATCATTCCGTTTATAATGATGAATGAGTTGAAAATGATGCTTGTATAGTATTATGATGTAGTTACATGAAAATTCTCAGCCAAATTGGGGGTTGGTCTGGGATTGAGGGGTGGAGTGTGTGGTATAAAGGATCTATTGAAACATCAAGAAAAGTTTTCGATTAATCACTTCTTGTGTGTTGAGCGCATTACGTTTAGTTTTTGAAGAAATTCACCAAAACAATTGTATATACATTGTATCAAATTATTTCACTCTCAAGATGTGTTCAAATTATGATGATGCTGGCAATTTCCATCATTATAACGGACTATGCAGCATCATTTAAAATTTCGCTACCTACTTCATTCAAACTGATTGGTTTGGTCCTGCTTGCAGCACTGTCACAACTCTTCACACGTCCTTTTCTAAAACATGTGAAAACATATAGGTATAAATTGTAATGATTATATTTACTTTTTTTTCTTCAAATGAAAAAAAAAACTGTGACAGTATTTCAACGTAAAAATTATTTTGGTAGGTAGCGTGTGGTTGATACTGTCGCAAATCATAAATAATTAAATAATTGTACTCTAAACCTGTCGGAGGAGGGCTCGTTCATGTGATATATACTTCAAGTTGGTTAGTTTGTTATTTTTCAACGACTTACCAATATCGACTTTACTCCACTTGCAGCACGAGTTGACTGATTCAGGAAAATAAACTTCACTCACTCACTCTCGCGTTCGGGAATCGAGTCGGGTTGAGATTTTAAATCTTGTGAATTAAAACACCAAATTTAAGCACCAAAGGAACTATGTATTTCAAAATAACTAAAATTAGAGTTCACACAAAATTTAAATAAAGAAAGAAAACCATAAAACAATAGAAGTGAAACAGAAATTAAACTACTATATTTAAAAGTTATCTGGGACGTTGTTGCAAACTCTCTTAGAACACTGAATCCACAAATATTCCCAAAAGAGATAATACAAAAAAATAACAGAAGCGAAAGAACTCATAACTCAAGGTGGGACCACCCTTGAAGTGAAAATCCCTTTTTTTTTGTTGAATCAGATTCAGATTAGCAATAAAACTCCAAGTACTTTAATTTGAGTGATAAGATCAAGACAAAACACCAACTGAGGTAAAATACACGAAAACGTCCGTTCAGAAGAACAAAAGTCTAAGAACCAACGAATTCACTCAAATTAAGAAACCAGCTAAGCTTTTCCAATCAGATCTGTGACCAATGAGGTCGTTCCTTGAGGTTCCAACCCCTAAGTACCACCCCCTGGACCATCCCTTTGCTGGACATTTAGTTCCTGAGAAAACGTCCCAGATGTCGTTAGTGGTATCGTTTCAAATCAATTATAACTTTTTCTAAAATAATTAGATGCAAATTATTCTAAAACTCAATACACATTCTCAATGCCGTTAGGCTTTACAAGAATAACGTATTAGACAAAAATGTGAAAAAAAACCTTTCTACGTGGTGCTTACACATAGGTACATATCTCTTCAAGGGAAAAAACATTGATGTCTAAAAGCGATCTTAGGTTATATACATGATCAAATTCATTTTCTCCATCAATTCGCATTTTTTACAAAGTATAACTGTTGAGAGATTCTAATTACAATTCGATTGTAAGGCCATGTGGCCTCCATACTTTTAAGGGCTCTGAGTTAAGGTTTATTGGCTTTCGACTTGAGTCGTTTTACAATATATACCGCCAAAGATTTCTTTGTTTAGTTTTGGAGAACACTTGAGCAATAATTGAGTCATAAACATTTATTTTAATAGTCATACTGTGACATTTCTAAGGGTCTGTATTTGTTTTCCACAACCCAATATCCTTATGGTGAAATCTATATTTATTGATTCTTGAAGTTTGAGTTTTATGTTTATGACTTCCTGCACAAATATCTTTCGCTCAACCCTGTGTGGTTTATTATTTCTAAGAATGAACCCCAACAAATGTGAAAAAGAACCATGTTTAACCGAAACTCCAGTGCCGTAGTTTTGTGACAAAACTGTCTACTCTATCTACACATACAGTGATGGACAAAAGTATGGAAAGATTTTGAAATTCAAAATATTTTTTTTATTTATCGAAGCACATGTTTTTTATTCAGGAAATAATAATCAATACACGTGATTTGACAATATTTTGTAAAGCATAACATAGTTTAGGTGGAACATAATTGACAAAAATATTATCCTGGACAAAAGTATCGAAAGAAAAAAAAAACTTTAAGCAACTTTGAAAAATAACTAAATACAGTATTTTTTCTAATATCTTGTGGCGTAACCTTTAGCTTTTATCACTTCTTGGCACCTCCGAGGCATTGAATCAACTAGATTTTGACAGACTGTCACGGGAATTCTGCTCCATTCTTCTTGTAAAGCTACCCATAAATCATGCTGGTTTTTAATTTCTCTCTTCCTTATTTGTCGGTCCAGATGTTCCCAAAGATGTTCTATAGGATTTAAGTCCGGTGATTGTGAGGGCCATTCCAACACTTCAACATTTTTGTCAGTAAACCAATTTTTTAGTAACCGAGATGCGTGTTTGAGGTCGTTGTCCTGTTGAAATCTCCAGATAAGAGGCATATCTTCTTCAGCATAAGGCAACATTGTGTCATTCAAGATATCCCTATACATGAAACGATCCATACGCCCATCAATTTTCACTATTGGACCTGTACCAGATTGGGAAAAGCATCCCCAGACCATCACACTACCCCCGCCATGCTTTACAGTGAATTTTTGGTACTTTATGTCATACCTTTTACCAACTGGTCTTCTAACATACGATCTGCCGTCTGATCCAAAGATGTTGAACTTACTCTCTCACTCCACAAGACGGTATTCCATTTTTCTTCTCTCCAATTTAAATGTTGGTGAGCAAAACGAAGTCGAGCCTTTCTATTTTTTTTTGAAACAAGAGGCTTTCTCACAGCGACCCTTCCCAGAAGACCAGCTTCACAAAGTCGACGTCTTACGGTGCGATCGGCTAGTTCCACGCCATAACCACGGGATATTTCTTCTTTTATTTCCCGCGAAGATTTTTCTGGGTGGGCAGTTGATATTCTTTTGATGTGTTTGTCGACGTGAACGTCGGATTTTCTAGGTCGTCCTGTCTTCACTGATGTTCCAACACTTCCCAATAATGTGAATTTTTTGAGTATTTTAGAAACTGCACCTTCACTAATGCGTAGGGCTTTTGCAATCGCCCATTGCTTCAAGCCTTCGTCCCGAAACTTCACCACTCTACTGCGCAAGTCTTCCGTGAAATATTTATTTTTCCCCATCATCCGTCGACAAAGATCTGTTCTCTCTGACAGTTTGATATCTGAATAGAACTTGGTGTTGAAGATACAGAAGAAGAAAAAAATATTTCCATACTTTTGTCCAGCGTATAAACAAACAAAAATCGATAACATACATAAACAACACTGTGAATATCTCACTAATAACAAAAAATGTGAGACATGTGTTTATCTTCCTTGCATGATATGAACAAATATTTTACTACGAGGTAGCTTACGAAATTTAACAAAAATGATAGATAGCAAAGTTTGGTAATTTCTCAATGAAAAATTCAAACATAGATTTTTGTTCGAGTTTCTGTTTATCTGATGAATTTGAATAAGTATCCAGGTGACCAACTTTTGTTTTATTGCAAGGCATTTCAAGAACAGGAATGGGCTTATATTTATCCTGGACAAATCCTTTTCTACCAGACCAAGCACAAGCAAGTTGAGTTTGTGAGATATCTTCTAACTCGAACAGATTTTGCCTTGAAATTTGAACAATAATGAAAAACAACCTACATAATAATACATAAAATGTATAAAATAACTGAACAATAATGAAAAAAATACCTTGTTAACATGTTAATGAAACTTCTCCTTCAAGAAGCAGCAACACGAATGCTCACCAAAACAATTGTATACACATTGTATCAAATTATTAAAATATAAACAATGAATAATGAAATTACATAACATTACATCAAAATTATTTCACTCTCAAGATTTGTTCAAATTATGATGATGATGATGTGGGGGAGAGCTTATAAGGTCCATGTTTCTGGAACTTTTGAAACCTAGGAAGAAGAAAAATAAAATAAATAGAATGATTCAAATATTCATCATATAAAATACATGCATAGGTACTTACAGTTGGCTTTCACATGAGTGGGTAACTGGAGGACCCCTAGCTTTCTGGAACTTTTGAAGTCTAAGAAAAATAAAAATAAGATCAAATAATTATCCTAGAAAATGAAATAGGAAAAATATGAATAAGAATGCTGATTCAAATATTTATCATATAAAATGCTGGTATACTTACAGAAGGCTCATCCCATGAGTAGTCAATTGGTGGTGGAACATCTGGTTTTGGTGGAATATACTTCCTTTGTAATTCTGATGTTTTTTCTGATGCCATCTCTGTCCAAAACAGATGTTTTGGGCAGCTTTTGTAATGCTTCTCCAGCCCCTTGATATTCTTAAATATGTGTAGTGGCGTGTATTTGCATTGAACCAAGTCGGGATGAGCTTGACTTCTTATGTGGTTTGCGAACCTTATACCGCTTTTCACTAGGTGTTTGGAGTTGTATGGACAAACGTCTAGATCTTCATCCTGTTAAATAATATTGCTGTATAATTCAAAAAATTCAAAGTATAATCAACTACTCACCATTTTTTGACTATTTTTTTTTTGGCTGCGGTTCGAGGGCAACTGGTCACGATTCCAAGGTTTTTTTTTTGTTCGGGGGTTCCGGCCCCAAGTAGAGGAATCTGAAACCAGACACTCTATGGTCCGAGACCATAGAGTAGTGTGGGATTCGACACACTAAACCTCTCCTCCGCATTAGGACGTCAGGGATAAGCCCATTAGTGTCCCAATCTTCTCACTTAATTTGACCTCTTTGGTACCGGGTTACCTTCCGGAGGGCATCTAAATATACAGGTAGGAATGCCAAAAACCCGATTCCTACTTGCGCGGACTGATCTCTAAAGGCAACGAAAAATAAAAGAAAAGAAATAATAAAATACGAAAAAGCTAGAGCCTCTTCCAGCGGTGAATCGCGTGCAAGACGGATTTTGTTCTTACTAAAGCTAGCGCTTCAAAATTATTTCACTCTCAAGATTTGTTCAAATTATGATGATGATGAAGGAAAGCTTATAAGGTCCATGTTTCTGGAACTTTTGGAACCTAGGAAGAAGAAAAATAAAATAAATAAAATGATTCAAATATTCATCATATAAAATACATGCATAGGTACTTACAGTTGGCTTTCACATGAGTGGGTAACTGGAGGACCCCTAGCTTTCTGGAACTTTTGAAGTCTAAGAAAAATAAAAATAAGATCAAATAATCACCTAGTAAATGAAATAGGAAAAATATGAATAAGAATGCTGATTCAAATATTTATCATATAAAATGCTAGTAAGTATATTTACAGAGGGCTCATCCCATGAGTGGTCAATTGGTAGTGGAACATCTGGTTTTGGTGGAATATAATTCCTTTGTAATTCTGATGTTTTTACTGATGCCATCTCTGTCCAAAACAGATGTTTTGGACACTTCGACCATACACGCTTGCTCTAGACACGGTATCTCATTCATAAAATGCATGTTAACATGTTGCCAAGACCATGGGCCGCTCAGTGGTGAGTGCGGCTAGAGGGGTCCCTCTGAAAGTTAGTAGAGAACGTAGTTGCGATACAGCGTCAATCGGTATTCAGTGGCGTCTCCGATTTTCATTTATTTATTATTTATGAAATAAGTACAAACAAAGTGAGTTTTGATTGGAAAAATCATCTCCTTTTGACCACTTTGATAATTGTCTTGTACCATTAATATGGTACTCAACTTTATTTTTGGTGATATAGGTAGGTACAACCTTGAAAGACTTTCCCGATTTTTTCCAGTTTTTCACAGAGATATCATTTTGCTTTTCAAACCGAGGATCTTGAGATAACTTAATTCCTTCCAAATTGAAAACAGTTTGAGGACGAGGATAAGAAGATGTCCTTTTTGCAAACTCATGATCAATAGGAAATAATGCAGAAACAACTGCCCAGGCAAATCATAAATTATCAGATTTGTGAAAATTAACACAAGCTTCTCTACGTTTTATTTGCAGGGGTAGATCAATATATGAACCGACTTCAATCGGATTAAAATTATTTATATCAATGGTTAAATTACGTATTTTAGATAAGGCCCAACCACTATCTTTTTCCTGAAACTCCTCTCATTCACTAAGCAGGGGGATTTTTATATTTTCATCGAACGATGTATCTAGATTAAAATCCTGATATAAGGGGGAATTTTGGTTATTTAAATATTCATTTTCCGTCAAGGTTATATTCGCTTCAATTACTTTGAATTCACCACAAAATACCGTGTTAACTTTGTCAGCATGATTATTTTTCAAAATATTTTGAACTCTTTTTTTAAATATAACCTTACAATCCAAGAAATATCTAATGATGTCTTAATGGTAAAGATTGATCAAGACACCCGTTCGAACTCTAGATTCAAAAGCTGTCAGATCCTTCCATTTTACACGGTGACATGCCGTTTTTTTTTCTGGTATTTCAGTAGAATTCATTTCAGAAGTATTTCAAACTGTTGTCTTAAACTTTTAACATTAACCGTTGCTGCTTGTGATTGTTGTTTTTCACCTATTGAATAAGCATATTTCAAAGATTTATTGATTTTTCTGACAACTCGAGCACACTCAATCAAACCTTCTCGAAGAAGTTCTTCAGAAGACTTGATCCGAAATACCCCAAGGAGTGCAGCAATATGTTTAATCGCATTCGCAATAATAGCAAACATGATTCGCGAAAACTTAAACTGATGCGATTAAAAAAAAATAGCAAAACACGTCCGAACACTTCAAGAGACACTCTAAGACTGATGAAAGTAACTCACCCCAAATATGATTTTTTAAAATAACGACACTCCTAAATTGTCACTAAGAAGAATAGCAGAACACGTCTGAACACTTCAAGAGACAATCGAAGACTGATGTAAAAAGCTCACCCTCAATATCATGAAATAAGTCAATAATTTAAATTGTTGCTAAGAAACTGAACACGTCTGAACATTTCAAGAAATAATCTAATACTAATATTATAACACACTCAAATCTAACTTTCAAAAGACTTTGCTGATACAGATGTTCTCTGCTGTTGGACTACAGGTGTGCTTGAAGCCCTTTTTTTTTGATAATCTTTTGTAATACTGATGTTCTCTGCTGTGAGGCTACAGCAGTGCTGGACACCTGTTGAAGTCTTTTTTATTTGACAATCTTCTTCCTTTCACTATTGCAATTTAACCAATTCCAAATTGAATATCTGGAGATCCTATGAGAAATATAATCACCTATTTTCTGCGATATAATTTTGGCGACTTCACGTACCTTCAATCTCAAAGATTTGCTATTAATGCAAGCAGTCATCAAATGTAGGCATTCAATTTTTGCAATTCAACATCAATGCAGTGGTCAGGTAATCGTTGATCTGAGTAACAGAAAAAATAGCTTTACTTGCACATACAACAATTTTCTTACAAAACACAACCCCAAAACCCTCAATACATATTTTTGGTTATAATAAGCATTTTTTGTATAATACAGCATTTTTTGTATTGAAATATTAAAAATCATTAATTCTACCTCCAAGCGATGTTAAAAAAAAAATCAAATCAAAATCATTATAACATCATCTATAGACTCTACTAGGCAGGTACCTAATTTTGATAAAAATCTTCTTTACAATTTATCACAATAAAACAAGGAATTAGTAAGGTTTTTTTTAAACTTTGAAATATTATACCGGCAGCTTGAAATGTCTTTACTTCAGATGCCCTTGCTTGTCTAGGGATAAAAAACCCTTGGCTCTTTTTCGCTTTATATGCATCAAAGATGGTCTGTGCATCTAAAGCTGATCCTCTTGAGATAGTAAAGTCCATCAATCTCACAACAAGATCTTGATCAAGTGTCCCAGCAGTTCTTGCTATCTTTTTCAGTGCTCCATTGGTGATATCTACCAATCCTCGTGAAACCTTTTGAGTGTTCATTACACCTGAAATTAGACAGGCTGCAGCTAGCTCTGGACAATAGAAAAGAGTATCATCAAAAAATTGATGGGATTTCCGTGAACATGCTGTATTGAACAGTTTTACAACTGTGGCAGTGGGGTTACCTAGTTTTGCATACTTGGCCATTCTTAGTTCCATAGCTATGAAATCTTTTATAGCAAGTAATCCCTCTTTACTTACTGTAGTTCTTGACAGTGGGAGCATTCCAGCCATATTCTTCTCTCTCATAGCTTTAACAGACATATTTAGTCCAATTATTGCTCCGTGTATCACATCTTGATCAGATGTAATATCTGTATCAGTGGGTTTCAGAGAATAATTCTTTAAACAATAAAATTCAACTGGTTTTCTGACAATTGCGTCTTATCCTGGACCAGAAGTTGACACGTTCAATTTGAATCTGGTAGCTGTACTAACTTTAACTCTGTAATCTTTGTAGTATGAAGACAACATAAATCCTACCACTGCAACATCTGGTTTTGCCTTAAATTCATTAGCTTCTACGATATCTCCATCAGTTATCACTGATCCATTATTAAATAGAGTCTCATAAAAAGAATCATCCACAAAAGGACCAATTATTTTGTCTACCAAGACAGAACTCGGTTTTGCAATAGTTTGTTGGCCTACAGATGTCAAAAAATTGGGAGCAAATGCCTTATCTATATTGACCTCCATAGGTACTATAGCTTTTATGTTTAAAGCCATTGTTCTACTATATTCAATAAGATAGTTCTATCAATTAATGAGATATGGGATTCTATAAAATGAAATATGGCTTGATATGCTTGAAATCTGTTCTCAACAATACCTTTTTTCCTATAATACCCAGTATCTAGATGATAATAATATATAAGTAATTCTAAGTTAGTTTGTTTAGACAATAACAAGCTGTTTGAATTGGTAACCAATGATAGACACTGATTGGTATATGCTGTTATTGTTGGAACTCTTTTGACAATTATTTTAAAATTCTCTATTTGGCTTTGGTCAATGATCCTTTTGATATACAAGCTGTTATACATTCACAATATCGCTTACTAATGTGAGCTGTCAAATCAAATTACTATACAGTAAATAATCGCCTTGTATACCACTAAAACATATTAGGAAGGAGAAAAGTTTGAGTACTCAGAGCAAATATTTTATTCATGTAGCTGGCAAAGTGCTTTCGGCTAGTAATAAGCCATCACCAGTGCCCCAACTGAAAGTTAGACCGGCATGAGCTACGTTCTTGAACGTTTAGTGGAGAAAAAAGAATTTATACAAACAAAGGAAAATTTCGATACTCACTAGTCAGTCGTGTACAGTGGACTTGTTCATCAATTTGACTTTCATCTGATCCCTTTTCACAAGGGTGTTTATTATTCGTACAAGTGGTCCGGCATTATACAATATATTTTGCACAAGCTATTGTGGTCAATCAAGTTGAAATAATTGAAATAATATAACGATGTTCGCTATAGAAAACACTTGTCCAGTTTTAATTAATTTATTTAAAGTCACTGACACAACCACAAATATTTATGTTCACAGTCGCAGCGTATATTTATGTTGTAACGATTTATAATTCGCGGCCGATCGATATTTAACTCTCCTGTCCGAATGGCGGAGCTTATTATATAGATCCTCTTCAATGCCTCGATAGATGGCGAAAGTTCTCCAATATTCTAGTTGTAGGCAACCGAATAAACCTTGTTATTTCAGAAAATAACAGTGGTTTGGGCTTGTGACAAACGGGACAAAAGCCGAGTTATTCGATGGCGAGATGCAATGGTTGTAACGTCGTGTCCGCTGTCGACCGCCTTGGAAGTTCGTTCCACTGGGCATGTTTCGTCACAATAACACTAAACACAAGCACGTTCAGGACATCTACTACACTTTAAAATGAGTTCAGTCTTAGCTTATCATTCTAGCGACATAAGCATCATAAAAACAACCAATGATCCTCACACGAACAACAGATGATCAACAAAAAACATCATCAGCAACACGTGTACAACATAAAAACCACTAATGAACCCCTCACGAACAACAAATGATCAACAGAAAACATCATCCGCAACACGTATACGATAAAATGCAACGTTAAAACAGTAAAACTTATCAAAGAAACAGCCTGAGAATAGCTCTAAAAGAAACTTCAAATCAACTCGAACAATATAATAAAGTGACGATGTGTACCCACTGTAGATGGAGTTATTTCTAATTTAAATAATCATTCGTCAATTATACAAAACATTCAAATATTAGACTTCTACTCAGGATTTTTTGATAAATTATTGAAATTTCATTTTATCAAAAAATTTCTATTTTAATGATCATTCCGTTTATAATGATTAATGAGTTGAAAATGATGCTTGTATAGTATTATGATGTATAGTAACATGAAAATTCTCAGCCAAATTGGGGGTTGGTCTGGGATTGAGGGGTGGAGTGTGTGGTATAAAGGATCTATTGAAACATCAAGAAAAGTTGTCGATTCATCACGTCTTGTGTGTTGAGCGCATTACGTTTAGTTTTTGAAGAAATTCACCAAAACCATTGTATCAAATTATTTCACTCTCAAGATGTGTTCAAATTATGATGATGCTGGCAATTTCCATCATTATAACGGACTGTGCAGCATCATTTAAAATCTCGCTACCTACTTCATTCAAACTGATTGGCTTGGTCCTGCTTGCAGCACTAGGCCGTATTAACACGGAAAATGTATCGTTTGGAAATCTTTGCGCATGCGCACAGGCGCCAGTGATTATGGAATTCGATAGTTCTATCGATAGTTCTTCTTCTAACTAGTATAACCTAACTTATCTTTTCCTTTTCTGAATTGTTCACGTTATTTTGATTTTCGACATCGCAATCATATTTTACAATAAATATGGACACCAGCAGTAAAGTGTGTTGTGGTGAATGTGGACTAAAGTTTTCAAAGACTGGTAATTTGAGGGCCCATGTGAGAAGAACATCCAGGTGATTAAGAGTTTTTACGTAAGTATGAACTTGCATTTAATTTCATCGGTATACAGGGTAAGTCAGCGGCTATCTTCATCTCTTTAACTGTTCATATTAGAGAAAAAAAAGTTTTAAACACATAGATTTTTGTTTTTCCTGGTCAGGGTCACTATTTTAGGTGAGTTCGAGTATTCGCTCTGAATGCTCGGAGCGCGAAATTGTCCATTATCGCGTACAATTTTTGGCGCTCCGAGTAGTAGTTAGTCGTTTCTTCGGGACCAGTTTCTTGGTGAAACTCTTTCCCTATCATTCAGCTGGGTCACCATTATAGGTAGAAAATTTTAAATATAGTAGTTTTTTTTTGGAAAGAGGTAGAAGAAAAAGAATAGCGGAATAATTAATCCGAAATGAAATTTTTGTTACAAGTTTTTTATTAAGTGGTCGAAAAGGAATTTAGAATTTTGCGGAGTTTTGAAGTTTTTATTGTAGGTTTTTTATTTAAGTGGCCACAGGCGGCATTGGAGGTGGAGGAGGGATGAAAGGAAATCCCATACATAGGTTGTCAAAAATTTCGTGGTGAGACCAAAAGTTTTTTTATTTATGTCTTTTGTTTTTGAATCGTTGATATTGCTTTAGACTAGCAACCAAAGGGTTTTGATGATTTAAAATTACCCTTTTTAAACGGAAATAAGAATTTTGAATTTTGAATTGGACAGGTTTGATTTTATAGTCCTTGTGAAGATCAAAATTCCGGATGAACCATGGAGAACCCTCAAACCTTCTCAAAACTTTGTTTTGGAAGATTTGAAGATTCTTCAGGTTACTAAAATTCAAACTTAAGCAATCCAGCGCATACGTAAGTTTCGGCAGGATAACTGAATTGAACAGCAGGATTTTACTCCTGACATTCAATCCGCTATTCCTGCCAAATAGAGGGTAAAGGGCTCTATACGCAGCGCTGCACGCCTTGAATCTTTCTTGCAGGTGCAAATTCCAAGATAACTTGGAAGTAATGGTGACTCCCAAATATTTGAGACTTTTGCCCCAATCAATGGAAGTCCCATAAAGACGAAGCTTAGCCGGGGAACTGCAAGCCCTGCTTTCGCAAACAAGAGCCTGTGTTTTTCCCGGATTAAGCTTGATCTTCCAACCATTAAAATAGTCCACAAGTCGATTCAAATGATTCTGTAATCGGTTTCTGACCACAATGTAACTCTTGTGCGTAGACACCAGGAGTGTGTCATCCGCAAAAAGAGAAATTTTTGTCTGAGAATTTTGAGGAATATCGGCAGTGAAAATATTATACAAAATGGGTGAAAGCACTGACCCTTGCGGAACGCCAGCCTTTATTGAGCAAAATTTGGAAAAAAACGAGTTTAATTTGACACGAAAAACGCGATTGTTTAGAAAACTTTTTAATAGCAAAATTAAATTTTTCGAAAAACCAAATTTAGCCATCTTGTACAGAAGCCCTTCATGCCAGACTTTGTCAAAGGCCTTCTCCACATCAAGGGATACAATCCCGGAAACTTTCCCAGACTGCATCCCTCTAGTGAGACCTTCAACAAGTCTGACAATCTGAAGCTCTGTACCAAGTCCTTCCTCAAAACCGAATTGGAATTTTGGAATGACTTGAAGATTGTCACACTGAATTTTAATTTTTCGCAAAATAAATTTTTCAAAAAGCTTGCCAAGACATGAAAGTAATGAAATTGGACGGTAATTAGACGCGACAGACAAATCTTTTCCTTTTTTTGGTATGAGGATAACATTGGCCATTTTCCATACATCAGGAAAATAGTTCAAGGACAGGCAAGAATTAAATATTCTTGCCAGATATGTGACATAATTCATCGGCAAATTTTTGAGTATCTTGTTGCCAATGTTATCTACTCCTGGTGCCTTTTTAGACTTGAAGAATTTAATCTCTTCCAGAATTTCTTCTGGAGAGATTGGGTTTCGAATATCAACTGGAACAGTGATATTACGAGACTCTAAATTCTCCAAGTCCAGGTAAAATTTACCAACACAAGAGTCAATCTCGGGCAAGCCCAAGTCATCATTGACAGAAAACTGATTACAGAGCGATTTAGCAAAAATCTCAGCTTTGGCATCATCTTCAAAGTAGGTGACGTCATTGTCTTTGATTGGAGGCAAAACATGTTTTCTGTGTTTGCCGCTAAACATTGCATTAAGTCTCCAGAAATCTTCCGAGCCATGCTGATCCGAAGAAACAGAGGCCAGATTTTGCTGAAATTTCTCATTTTTAAAATTAAAAATGAGAGACTTAATTTTGTTGGTCAGTCTGTTGGCAATTTTTCTGTCAGTATGATCGTTGCGCCGAAAAGCTTGTCTCCTCAAACGATTTCGCGTCTTGATAAGACGACGAATGTTTAAGGGTAGGTCAAAAGCGTTATGTGAGTTTGTCGGTATTTTGTATTGTGCCGTTTGTAAATTTTCAGTTATCTTGTCGGTCAAGTGAGTAATTGCCCACTCAATTTCTTGCCTGTTAGTCAATGGTATATCATCAAAATTTGCACTATTACACAGGTCTTGGAATCGACGAAAATTGGTGCATTTTTTAAAATGCACCATTTTCTCAACCTCAACCTGGCTCAAAATTATATCCAACGGATTATGATCTGATGAAAGCTCAAACAAACTTTCAACAGACATAAAAGGATCAAAATTTGAGACAATAGCCAAATCCAGAATGTCGGGCTTACAAGCACCAGATCCGAAATAAGTGGGGCTGTCAGGAGCAGTAATCTTGACTTGGTTGAAAAGTGAGTATTTGTACAGTTTATTGCCGTCTACATTGTTCCGCAAGCAACCCCAGGAAACATGTTTGCAGTTGAAATCACCAACTGCTAGTACTGGAATTGCAAATCTGTTGAAAATGGCATCCAAATCTGAGTTGCGAATTTTGACACCCGGACTTTTATAAACTGAACAAAAAATAAAAGACAAATTTTTAACCGAAATTTGCAAAGTAGTATTTTCGAACAAACAAGCAGGATCAATTTGAATCGGCTTATGTACTAGACCCTTCCTGACCAAAACGGCAGTACCTCCACCGTGGGTGGCCCTGTCGTTTCGATAGCAGGAATAATTAGGCACATTTAATTTTGATGAGGGCTTGAGGAATGTCTCCTGCAATGCCACAATGTCAAACTTTTTATCTTCCAGAAAATTTTGGAGTTCAAACGATTTTTGACTTATGCCGCAACAATTCCAAGACATAATTTTCAGACCGAAAAGTGAATCAGTAATTGGTGCATTACTCATCACGAGGGGGGGAACCGGTCTTAGATGCCACCGAGTGTCCATCATCACACTCCATCTCCTCCTCTTCCACCTCATCTGCCGCCAGGTCATCAACTCTGGCAGACAGTGCTGCCAAATCGTCCCGCATCGACGTCTGGCTTTGAGCCACATCCCTGACAGTCACCCTGATGAGATTCAACTCTCTGTTAAAAGAGTCAAACCTATCGAGCAACTGCCTGAACATGACCTCAAAACCAGGTGCGCTAGCAGCAATGGCAGCATTGCTGCTTGCAGCACGATTTTTCAGCCTATCTGCCATTGTCGGCCCATCGACAGAGGGCAAAATTGGGGGTGAAAGCGGCTGGCGAACTACCCGATTGACACCCAAGGTGGCCGATCCCTGCTGCTGACCCGCCAAAATTTTATTACTGCGAATAAAATTTGGATTTTTCTCGCGATACTTCCAATTAGCAGCATGTGGCCCCTTGCAATGGCAGCACACCAATACAGATTTTTTAGGATTCGGACAGTTCCTGTAAAAATGAGGTCCGGCACACTTGTGGCACACCGGGTCACTCCTGCAGGAACTGAGCGAATGCCCAAAAGCTTGACAATTGTGACATTGCTGGAGGTATCCAGGCTGTACATTTTGCTTCTCCACCTCTATGGAGAGATGGAGAAGAAAATTTTCCTTCAGGAGCTTGTCGACGTAATCGTTGTCGATCAACACCTTCAAGACTCCGGAATTGTACGTCCTTTTGGCTCCCTTCATAATCCAAAAGAGACTTATTGGATCGTATCCACGTTCCAACAAAGCACTCCTAATGTCTGGGATTGGAATAGAGCTATTCAGTCCTTTAATGACCAAATTAGCCTTCCTTTCCTCATTCAAGAAACGAGTATGATACTTAAGGTTATTAGCTCTGAACAAGCGAGTTAGAGCCCTATGTTGGTCCGTGGATACAGGCGTTATCTGGATCCCAGGACTGTGACGATTGTTTCTGATGTTACCAGAAGGTAGATTAATACCCTCTGCTACTAAAAGCTGATAAACCTTCGGCCATTCATTCAGTCGAGACGTCAAAACGACCGGAGGAATACGTATATTTGTATTTGCTGTATTGTTTACATTATTTTGACAAGTTGTCAAATTTTTAGGTTTAGTTGTCATTTTTATTGAGTTGTCAGAATGTGACAGAGGCTGTTCAGAAACAACCGTCAGGGGGGCCCTGGAATTTTGGGGCCCCGGAGTCCCACTTGAAGGCTGCGGAGCCCTAAAATGGGGCTCCCGGGGCTCCACCTCTGAACGAGAAGGAACTTTCAAGGGTGGAAAATCTTCAGGTTTATTAATTTGGAATTTACTCACCCGGGATTTTGATTTATCCACAGATTCTTTCAATATGGAATTTTGTTTACGAAGGTTTTCAATTTCCTCCCTGAGAATAATATTGATTTCCAGAACTTTCTCAAACTTGTCCTTTAAATTGTTGAAATCTTCTTTACTACAAAAAGAAGAAGAATCATTAATAATCACCTTTGGCTGTTTTCTGATTGGTGATAGGGTGATATCTTTAGAGCAGGATGGTATCTGAGAGTCATGAGTCACTGGGGACTCAGACCTAGCAGTTGAGGACCGTTTATTATTGTGCTTCCTAATTGACAGTTTGAACCCGTCATTTTTGACAACTTTATGCATATTGGTGATTTCGTCATCTGAAATAGAAGGAAATTGATTAGTAGTATGTAGAGTGTTCCGCTTAGTTTATTGATACGCCTATCCATATTGCTTATTTTTCCGATCTTGTCATAAAGAAGGATTCATATCAACAAACATATTTCTGTTTCACCTGTTTTATATTTTGATTGGAGAGTTTTATATACAAGGTGTAAGAGAAAGCCGGGACACCGACAAAGTTCCATTTTTTAAACGCCACTTCATATTTTCATAACAATTTATAATTTGTAAGTAGAATTTTACTTTACAAAAAATAACCAGCGCTACCCAGTAAGAGTTCAATAAAAATCAAAATGTTTTTGTCTGAAACATTTTTCTCTGATATGAAAAGTGAAAGACCCCCCTCGCTGACTCACCCTGTACATCAATTTATCATAAATTAATAAAAACAATAATACCTTGTTAGGTTAGTTATTAGTTATGACGTGATACAATTTTTTTTTTTCAGTTTGAAAATTAAATCAAAAGACTAATAATTTTTTGACATATTATTAACCTAAATGTATGTTATTGAATATTTCGATTCTGCTCAAAATTCTAAGTATATTTTATAAAGTAGAAAGTAAGGTTTATATCTCGGGAAATCGTTATAGTCTTTTATTTTCATTTTTCAAACAGGAAAAAACTTGCTAGATGACTGAAACACCCTGTAAAGTCACTGCATCTACAGTTACAGCTCCAGTCGTTACTTCAGTTGAAGCCATTTTTTTTGCGAGAACGGAGCAGTTGAACTCACTACGCTCTTTAAAAAATGTTTTGTTGTAAGGTAAAAATACTATAATCAGTTAGTTTAGGTTGAAAGTTGATCTAAATATACAGTGTGTGCTACGTCGGGCTTCTATTAGAACTTCTACGGCTAAAAACAGGAAATACAATACATTAGGATTGATTTTTTTCAATATTCTTTCTCTTAAAATAGAATAAAAATGTTGATCTAACTTTTGAAGTCAAGTTTATTACTCACCAAAGTATATTGGAATTTCCATATAGTAATCTTCATAATAACATTCTAATGAGAGCTCGTTGTGACACACGCATAACTACAGTCTGTTCATGGCTTTCTTGCGGTCACGTCACAGTATTTGACGTTTGGCAGTGTGTCGTAGATTGATCGCTCCACATGTGACATTTGTGAAATTGATCCGAAAGACCCTCGTCCAGACGTACGTGATTTTTTTTTCAATGTGTAAGAGAGAGACGGAAAAGTATGACGTAACCGCAGGAAAGCCATGAACAGACTGTACTTTTGAATTAGCTTGGTTGGGTTTGGTGCGTTTAGGTAATGGGTGTACATTGGTTATATACATATAATATAGTCTTAAGATCACGAAAGTTTTTTGCTTCACGGTAGTCACTGTTCTCAAGTATCATGCATGTCTGTACACCGTCAAACTCGACATCCTAATTTTGTTATTTTCTTTTGAACATGTACAGTTTGACGGTAGACAGATTCTGATGTATCCGACTTGACAACACGATCGGCTGCCAGTAATTTGTGATCTCTAGATTCTAGTGTCTACATTGGTGTTTTATAGTCATTTAAAAATAGAAACATCTCCGTTGCTTACATTTTCTTCAACATAACATTTTTTCAGATAACTTGATAATTGATGGGACTGCAGACGAAAGAGTGGAGGAATCTAGAACTCTCGTAGTTGCAATAAGCACTAAAAAAACAGGGCCTCAACAAAATTTTGAAAAAAAGAAAAACATTGTCCAGAACTTCCATCGACTTGTCGACAGTGCAGACACCTTTGAGGAACTGGAGGCAATCGAGAAAAGCTGTGCTCCTCTAGAGCCAACTTTACAAGCAATTCGGGCTAATCGCCGAATTCTATCGTCCCTTCCATCCACAAGCGTATCCAGAATCCCAGCAAATAAAAAGATAGATGCACAAAGACGTTTCTTCAAAACAAAACAAAAAAGAAAAAAACTTGTTGTTTCTTCACTATCAACGGTACAATAATCAATAAATCAAAATTCAAAGTAAATTATTGTGTTATTTCGTTATTTCTAACTTTAAGAAATGAATGTCGCTTCATGTTATGTCGAAATTAATAAATATCCAAATAACGACCAAACTAAAGCATTCAGCTGACTATACAAGACAGTGGCGACAATGGGGTTACTATTTTCTGTCGAGATCACGTGGTTTTTTCCCGCCATTTTGCAATTAATGTCAAGCTAAGGCAAATTAATGGGGGCCATGATTGAACGTTTACGTCAACTTAACGTATTTCCATAATCTTTGAGATTTGCCACACTTTTTGTAAGAATTTCAGCTTCTACAGGGAATTATTTGATTTTTTTATTTATATAACTCGATCCTTTCTTTTTGAGTTTTCGAGAAAATGTTATTTGATAATATAGCTTCTTTTATAAAGTCCTGTCTCATGTTGAAAGGAGAACCCCTATAGAGTTGAAAGTTTTATTTGGAAAAATAAATGTTTTTTTTTCTATACACTCCAAATTCACTTATATTGGTTTGAGGAAGTGGTAAGGAGAAGACTTAGTTATTTATTATTTATGATTATTGTTGAAGATGGGTATGTAAAATATGTTTCATAAACAATTTTTGAAGTTCGAAATGTCTGAAGTGAATTTCCACGGAAAAAAAACATTTTTTTGATTTTCTATTCAATTTCAAGCAAAAAAGGTAATAATTATAGTTTTTCTCCCTCGATGGGTCATTTTCGAGATAAAGAGTTGCGCTTTTTTGCCTAAAAACAACAATACTCAAAATTTCATTGAAATCGCTTGAAACGTTGACGTTTCGAATCTATAGACAGAATTATCGAGATTATTTTATTACCATTGTTTATTTTTTTAACGAAAAGTTTGCGGATACATATTTCATCTAATTACAAAAAGTGATTATCTTGCTATATTCTAAAAGGCGCACTTATTTCAGACTCTCCCTGTGTACGTCATACATATTCCTTCTATTTACTGTAAGAAAATGGTATCATTCTGGTAAAACAACATTTCTTATGTTGAACTGAAAGTTGGGTACATTTCTTATATTGTTATGAATACAGATTTTATATTAAAACTGGGCATAATTGTTGCCTGACAAACGCATAAGCCCAGTACCAACTCCACTATATTAGAACTCATTCGACCATATATCGACGTGGGAATAAAACACTCTACTACGCCTGCGCGAAGATTTCCAAACGATACATTTTCCGTGTTAATACGGCCTAGTCTTGCAGCACTGTCACAACTCTTCACACGTCCTTTTCTAAAACATGTGAAAACATATAGGTATAAATTGTAATGATTATGTTTACTTTTTTTTTCTTGAAAATGAAATGAAAAAAAAAAACTGTGACAGTATTTCAACGTAAAAATTATTTTGGTAGGTAGCGTGTGGTTGATACTGTCGCAAATTATAAATAATCAAATAATTGTACTCTAAACCTGTCGGAGGGCTCGTTCATGTGATATATGTTATGTTGAGATTTATATCAATTAATTCTATTTAGATTACAGACAATATACACTATATGTAAATGTCAGTTCAATACTGTCTATATTACGTAAGTCATATAACAATGTAGTGACCAACAACCAGCATAATGAGTTCACTAAAACCCTACATCTACATCCCCATTATTACAAGTTAAGCCTCTGTGGAGGTCTACTAACTCTACCAGAAGATGTCACACCTACATTATTATTGGATCCACTTTGATTCGCTTTAATATCTACATCAAGATTAACATTATGATTTCTCTCATTATCTAACTCTAAATAACATCCATTATCTAACTCTAAATAACATTTTTCACCTTCATCTTTTTCCTTGAAAATAGAAATGAGGAATGGTTATTATCATTGAATTCTTTCTTCATTGGTTTATTAGAGTTTAATTTTAGAAATTTTCGATTTCTAAAGAATATTTTCCCATTTCTCAATTCTATTTTATAAGTCCTGTCTCTAACACGTTTCATAACAATAGCAGGTTGCCATAAGCCATTTGATTTCAATTGTACAAATACATTATCACCAGTCCTAAGAGGTTTTAATGTTTTAACATTTCTATCATAGTATTTTTAACACATATTTTGCTTGGATACTAATGACTTATTGTAATCAGAAAAATTTATGAGTTGTGGTTTTAAACATGAAGTTTGTAATGGTAGAATCGATCTTAATTTTCGAGACATCAAAATTTCAGATGGTGAATAGGTAAAGGTGACAGTCGTTGACACCTTTAAGCGGCCGCGTCCTTTTTACCACATGTCACAAACCAATCGGCATCGGAAAATCTTAATACACAGGTTTGTTAGAAAGAGATAGATCTATTTTATTCACCTATGTCTTTTGCTTTGCATATATCTCTGGTTTAAATAGTATTATCCTAAAGAAAAACACACATTGTCAGATTTCATAGTAGTTGGCAGGGCCGTCATAGTTATTGGCATCTGTGAATACAGTAATTGGCATACCTACTTATTCAGGACTCACCTAGGTATGAACAAAAAGAGATAGTCATTACTATCCATATTTTATTTTCGAAGTGTGTAGTTACAAAACACTTTCAAGTTCTAAACACTTCTGACATACAAAAACTGCAGAAAAAAAAGATTTATTTGTACACTTCGAATGTAAAGTTCGGGTACATTTCGAGCATTTTCGCCCCAACTTGTTCAATGACAATACCTCTCCACACGCATAGCAAATTCCTTTAGGCAAGAATTTCTTTTTTTCTTTCATCTTTAAGCATACAGGTACCCCTTTATTTTCTTTCTTCTGAGGAGATTCCATTTTACCCACATAATTTTCTTCAGCCTGGTTTATCTCATTTTCTCTAACCTTTTCTTGTTTGATCTCTTCTCTCTCCTGAGGGGATTCAATTTTTCCTGTATCTCTTTCTTCAGCCTGCTTCATCTCATTTTTCCTCGCATTTCTTAGTTCAGAATTTTCTTTGCTCTCATCTTCAGAAAGTTCAGTGTAATTTATCTTATTTTCAGTATATTTCGTTCTTTTATTTCGAATTGGGCTAATTTTAATGTTTTGGAGAATATTAATTTTTGATGTTTCTTTCTTCCGCACCACATTTGTTTTCCTTTTTTTATTTTCCTCCCGGACCCTTCTCTTTCTCTCTTTTTCTTCTTGTTCTATCTTTTTGTTATTTTCTTTCTCCTCAACGATGCTTTTCCACCTTTCAGAAGTGATTACATAAGGTAGTCTTTCTATGTTTCTCTTGTTTTTTCTTTTGGGACTTTCTGGCCATTGAAGAATGCTACTCAAAGGAGATTCAACTGAAGTTGTGGGCTTCACATTAGGTTTTATGAATGTATCACAGTCCACTTCAATTTCTTGCTTCGTATTGGGCACTTCCATTTGTTCACTATTTCTGTTTGTTGGACTTTGATTTTTGTCAAATTCTTTTAAGGCTTGGCTTAGTTCATCATCAGAATTTTCAGTTTCTATGAGCATATTCTCAATACCATATATTGACAAGGCATCTAACTTATGAGGGACTTCTACCTGATGGAGAATTTCATGAGTGCTTTCCTCCGAATTACGAGCTTCTAATTGATGGAGGGTATCTATCTCATGGAGGGCGTTCTCGTGAATAGGGGCTTCCATCTGATGGGATGCTTCTACCGGATGCTGATTAAAAAAAATCCATATTTTTTTAAGGCAGTTTTTCTCAGAATTATTTATAGCTTCTTCGTTGCCAGTCTCGAAAGATTCAACCAAGCTCTCATCAAGAAAACTCTTAAATGTTTTGAAGTCGAGAACAGGTAGATTTTGAATAACATTTTCATTATCATTGCTTGCATTTAGCGCATCTCTTTCTTCTGTAACATTTTGGATACCTTCATTAGCGCCTCCAAGACATTTCGTGTAGTCAATGGCATTGTAGTCCCATGGAAATAGCCCAGTGGCCTTAAAGCCATTGACTATTGTGGAACTTTTGATATATTTTTCTATTACTTGGGCAAGAAGTGGGGCGAAATTTTCCTTCGTAAATTGCAATAGTGGATGTTGACGTCTCCATTCCAAAATACCTTTTTGCCAACCAGTCTTTAAGGGCTTGAAGGCGGCGACATCAGCAGGTTGCAGTAACCTTGTTGCATTAGGGTACAATGCAATCAAAACTATCCCTAGGCTGTTACATAACTGACTTATCTGCAATGTAAGATGCGTTTTATGTCCATCTACGAGCAGTAAAACTGGCTTTTCGATTTGGTTCTCTTCTAGGTATACATTAAACACATTGGCTACATATTCATAGAAAAGGGAAGCTTTCATCCAGCCATTATCCGAATAACCAATTCCCCATTTGTCAGGTACACTATCAAGGATATCCTTTGGTGGCTTTCTTTTATAGGGATATATAACCATCGGGGGCGTGACATTACCATTGGCGCAAAAGGTAAACATTACAGTAAGTGACGCTTTTGCAACACCTTGATCCACTTCATATATATTTTTTGTACCTCTGCAAGCTATTACTTTTTTATTTTTTGGGCAAAGAAGGAAATTCGTTTCATCTCCATTGAAGATTCTGTTTGAGTTGTTCAAGAGGTGTTTTAGATCTTCTCTTTCTAGCTCCTTTTCTATGGTTTCAAATCAATTCCTTATGTTCCCTTCACTAATGCAAGAACTGGCTTGGGTAACGGCTTCAGTTGTTCTTAGGCACAGTTCAGGATGTCTTCTTATAAACGCCCGGTACCATCCCTTACCAGGTAAACCATCAGGAAAGGGAGTGGTTCTATTGCAAGATTTAATAAAATTTTGTACGCTATGCTGAACATCCTCTATTCTTCTTGGAAAGCCTTTTCTTTGACATGTATTTATCCACCTGGAAGTAATTTTTTTTATTAGATATAAAGTACCAACACAAAAAGATATCAAATTTTCTTACTCAACCAATGTTGCCTCTTCTTCAGGGGTTACGTATGTAGTTGGACCATAACCAGGCTTTTTGAATTTATGGCCCATTCGGAATTGTATGGTAGCTCTTGGTATACCAAACTTTTTGGATGCCTTCAGTTTTGACATGCCATCTCTAACAGCCTGAATTGCTTGTGTAATTTTCTTTTCTCGTTCCGAGCCATGTTCGTTCATGCTTACTAAAAAAAGTACGAACATGAATTTAAAATTAATATTAAGTATAATTTAGCCAGATACCAACTTATTTTCTATGAAAATACCTGAATGGATAAAGAATATCTAAGTACCTAGGTACTCTACCTATGAAAGTGCTTAGGTAAGTACCCTATTTGAATCAACATGCCAACCATTAAATTATTGTAAACGGTAAAATTTGAAGTTCAGTAGTACACAGTGGTTGGCATCTAAGTTTCTAGGTTATAATTTATAAAAAAGGACGTTTTTTACTCTATAATACATGTATGAATGATATCTAAGCATTGATAATCACTTACCTGGCTTTATCTTTTCACAAGCACACAAAAAAATCAATTTTCCAACGTGAACACAAGGTCAAACGGGACAATTTATCTAGTGATCTGAGACACCGCCAAATTCTTGATGACAAACTGAAGCAGGGCTACCAACTGCTAGGAGAAAAAGTACCTATATTCAGTCCAAGAGTGCCAACAATGATTTGAATAAATCACCGAAGCAGTAAGGTCAAGCTTTGACATATTATTAAACAAAACGTAAACAGGTGCCAATGACTGTATGCCTGCCAACCACTGTCACCTTTACCTACGTATCATTAATTTTCATATTTCTATACAATAATAAAGCCATAAAAATATACTTGTTATCGTCAAGGGTTTTTTTAAAAATGTTCTTGGCAGTTTGAACATTACGCTCTGCCATGCCATTGGACTGTGCGTGAGTTGGAGAGCTTACCACATGATCAAACAGTGAACATCACATTCATAGCCAAGAGATTAGCTGCCTCACTGAACACCCACTCTCTGGTCAATACACCCATGTTTAGGTATTGCTTCAATTTCGAGACAAAATCAAGGACCTCTCTTGTAAACTCTCTGTTAACCATGACACCCTTTGAGGATTCTGGTATCAAAGGCTGGAACACATATGGTGAAACATGAACTTCGGTCTGAGTTATGCCAGTTGAAGCATGTGCTTTCCTCTGTTCATTCAAGAGACCCTCAAGTGCCATCTTAGCATCAGCTTTGTTCACAGAACCTTTTATGGTACTCCACCAAAGCTGAGTTCTTGACACAATTACACCTGATTCTGCAGTCAAAGTGAAACCTTTGTTAGTATCACCATCTAAGAGTTGGAACACTTTCAAGATGGATCGTCTATATGTGTCGTCATATAAGTTGGAACCCCAGGCGGCTTTTGTGTAAGTTTCTATCTCTCTCACATACTGATTGTGGTCACTTACCACCTTTTTAGGATTGATAACGGAATCAAAGAGGTAAGAGAAGACATAGCATGCATTTATTAGATCAGCTCCAACTCCATTCTTTGGCACCATCGAAGCAAACATTTGAGTTTGCATGCACAAGGGGTATTTGAATCCTAATGATGCTGAGAGCAAACTTGTATCCACATATAGTTTGCCTGCTCCCAAGTTCATATACATCATGACCGTATGTGGGACGGCGCCAGCTAGTCTTGCAAGTGTGATGTCGGTTGGTCTTAGAGGAATTCCTTTTTGTGGCCTTCCTGTGTTTATCCCGTATAGAGTGCACTTGTGTTTAATAATCTCTTTCCTTTGTTCGGAGACCTTGGATAATATCTTATGCACCACAGAGCCTCTGGAAACAAAAACCATCACAAGGAAACTCACATCTTCAAGTATCTTACAATTTTTTGGTAGTGTGAAGATCAATTTTCCATCAGAGTCTTTGACTTCAAACTTACTTGTACCATCGTCAAGGTTCCTTTTCGCTCTCTTAACAAATTCATCCATGGTCACTGCGGGGTTGTATCCAGTGTATTCTAAGGCTTCATGGACTTTCTCTGCATTTGTCAGAAGCTCAGTTGGGACCCATGCACGGAACATCAGATGTGCAATTTCCTTGCTCTCGGGGCTGAATTTGTTAACAAATTCAACTTCCATAACTTTAAAGTCCTCATGACTGATGTCTTCAAAACCAGTAAATCGTGCATGTTCACCGTGGAATCCTGCATCTTGCTCGATTGAGGAATCACTTTCGTTTGCCATTTTCAAAGTTTTCGAGATTTAATTACAAATTTTTATTTTGAATTAAATTACTCTGGGTCTTTGTGTGTGGTATCTATTTTAAAAGTGGTGAAAATTTTAAACCCATCATCTCCTATGTAGTGTAGTAATTGTGCACACTGGGTTTTCTCGTCCTTTTTGTATACTTCCGAGGCAACTAGATAATTTTCAAACCTGGCCCTCCACAATTTCCAGTTTTCTGCTGCATTTCCTCTGAGAGACAAGGAAGAAATCCCACGATTATCGCCCATTTTCACCAGAATTTCTTGAACGTTTAGCTATTAAGAACTAATTTCCAACCAGCATAATGAGTTCACTCAAACCCTACCTCTACAATATATACTTCAAGTTGGTTAGTTTGTTATTTTCCAACGACTTACCAATACCGACTTTAGTCCACTTGCAGCACGAGTTAACTGATTCAGGAAAATAAACTTCACTCACTCACTCTCGCGCTCGGGAATCGGGTCGGGTTGAGATTCTAAATCTTGTGAATTAAATCACCAAATTTAAGCACCACTATGTATTTCAAAATAACTAAAATTAGAGTTCACACAAAATTTAAATAAAGAAAGAAAACCATAAAACAATAAAAGTGAAACAGAAAATAAACTACTAGATTTAAAAGTTATCTGGGACGTTGTTGCGAATTCTCTTAGAACACTGAACCCACAAATATTCATAAAAGAGATAATACAAAAAAATAACAGAATCGAAAAAACTCAAAACTCAAGGTGGGACCACCCTTGAAGTGAAAATCCCTTTTTTTTGTTGTATCAGATTCAGATTAGCAAGAAAACTCCAAGTACTTTGATTTGAGTGACAAGATCAAGACAAAACACAAACTGAGGTAAAATACACGAACACGTCCGTCCAGAAGAACAAAAGTCTAAGAACTAACGAATTCACTCAAATTAAGAAACCAGCTAAGCTTTTCCAATCAGATCTGTGACCAATGAGGTCGTTCCTTGAGGTTCCAACCCCTAAGTACCACCCCCTGGACCATCCCTTTGCTGGACATTTAGTTCCTGAGAAAACGTCCCGGATGTCGTTAGTGGTATCGTTTCAAATCAATTATAACTTTTTCTAAAATAATTAGATGCAAATTATTCTAAAACTCAATACACATTCTCAATGCCGTTAGGCTTTACAAGAATAACGTATTAGACAAAAATGTGAAAAAAACCCTTTCTACGTGGTGCTTACACATAGGTACATATCTCTTCAAGAAAAAAAACATTGATGTCTAAAAACGATCTTAGGTTATATACATGATCAAATTCATTTTCTCCATCAATTCGCATTTCTTACAAAGTATATCTGTTGCGAGATTCTAATTACAATTCGATTGTAAGGCCATGTGGCCTCCATATTTTTAAGGGCTCTGAGTTAAGGTTTATTGGCTTTCGACTTGAGTCGTTTTACAATATATACCGCCAAAGATTTCTTTGTTGAGTTTTGGAGAACACTTGAGCAATAATTGAGTCATAAACATTTATTAATAGTCATACTGTGACATTTCTAAGGGTCTGTATTTGTTTTCCACAACCCAATATCCTTATGGTGAAATCTATATTTATTGATTCTTGAAGTTTGAATTTTATGTTTATGACTTCCTGCACAAATATCTTTCGCTCAACCCTGTGTGGTTTATTATTTCTAAGAATGAACCCCAACAAATGTGAAAAAGAACCATGTTTAACCGAAACTCCAGTGCCGTAGTTTTGTGACAAAACTGTCTACTCTATCTACACATACCTACGAATGTTTTGCGATAGCAAAGTTTGGTAATTTCTCAATGAAAACTTCAAACATAGATTTTTGTTCAAGTTTCTGTTTATCTGATGAATTTGACTAAGTATCCAGGTGACCAACTTTCGTTTTAATGCAAGGCATTTCAAGATCAGGAATGGGCTTATATTTATCCTGGACAAATCCTTTCCTACCAGACCAAGCACAAGCAAGTTGAGTTTGTGGGATATCTTCTAACTCGAACAGATTTTGCCTTGAAATTTGAACAATAATGAAAAACAACCTACATAATAATACATAAAATGTACAAAATAACTGAACAATAATGAAAAAAATACCTTGTTAACATGTTAATGAAACTTCCCCTTCAAGAAGCAGCAACACGAATGCTCACCAAAACAATTGTATATACATTGTATCAAATTATTAAAACATAAACAATGAATAATGAAATTACATAACATTGCATCAAAATTATTTCACTCTCAAGATTTGTTCAAATTATGATGATGATGATGTGGGGTAGAGCTTATAAGGTCCATGTTTCTGGAACTTTTGAAACGTAGGAAGTAGAAAAATAAAATGAATAGAATGATTCAAATATTCATCATATAAAATACATGCATAGGTACTTACAGTTGGCTTTCACATGAGTGGGTAACTGGAGGACCCCTAGCTTTCTGGAACTTTTGAAGTCTAAGAAAAATAAAAATAAGATCAAATAATTATCCTAGAAAATGAAATAGGAAAAATCTGAATAAGAATGCTGATTCAAATATTTATCATATAAAATGCTGGTATACTTACAGAAGGCTCATCCCATGAGTAGTCAATTGGTGGTGGAACATCTGGTTTTGGTGGAATATAGTTCCTTTGTAATTCTGATGTTTTTTCTGATGCCATCTCTGTCCAAAACAGATGTTTTGGACAGCTTTTGTAATGCTCCTCCAGCTCCTTGATATTCTTAAATATGTGTAGTGGCGTGTATTTGCTTTGAACCAAGTCGGGATGAGCTTGACTTCTTATGTGGTTTGCGAACCTTATACCGCTTTTCACTAGGTGTTTGGAGTTGTATGGACAAACGTCTAGATCTTCATCCTGTTAAATAATATTGCTGTATAATTCAAAAAATTCAAAGTATAATACACTACTCACCATTTTTTGACTATTTTTGGTTATTTAAATATTCATTTTCCGTCAAGGTTATATTCGCTTTAATGGACAATTTGCACAGTTTTTGGAAATGGGAAAAATATCAAGATTAGGGCGTAATCATGCCATTAACGCTGAAAAAAATGATCTGCGCCCTTTAATTATTGAGTAATTAATTATTGAAAATTACGCTTGGTCACACCCACCAAAAACTGCCTATCCTGTCGAAATGAACGTGACGTCACAGTAGTGGTCGAATATTTCACATTTAACCCGTCAAGTCGGTCGTCCCTATCTTCCGGTCGAATATCTATGGTCGAGCCTCGCGCCATATCCTACAAATTCTGTTGATGTTTAATGACCTACGCTCTAAAATAACGGGTTGATGAATAATTTATGATTATCAGTTCACTAAACCCGGCATTACATTTGTTATAATATCATGCCTTACTTTTGCATCTTGCCCCCCCTTGTCTCAGCACCAACGAAGTCCTGATTTTTCCTAATGAAATTTGTGAGCATGAAGGAATCAATTTGGGGCAGATTATCACTCTGTCCTTGTTGAAATCCGGCCTCCATTCTGTAGTTCTCACACTTCACAATACAATAATCACAATCACGGGATAATTCTACAAACTACACTTTAAAACAAAAACACAATCATCTGTTCTGTCTCAGCCCGCCGTAAGTCACTGTCAATACAGTCACTGTGCCAAACGACTAAATGTAGATAAGTGGAGAGCAGTCGATAAGGTAGTAGACATGAAAGGATAGACCGGTTAACCATCGACCAATCACTGTTGACTTAATCGCAAAGAGGATTATGTCACGGCAAGTAATATGGCCACACCCCTTTTTCGGGTATTTTGTGAAGTTTGCTTTTTCTTTTTTGTTTATCTAGTATATTTTTGAGTATTTTAAAGAAAAAAATTGCTGATGACCTTCAAATATTGTGTAGAATACGTATATAAAATTTCAAGTCATTTGAAAATGTATGCAAATTGTCCATTACTTTGAATTCACCACAAGATACCGAGTTAACTTTGACAGCATGATTATTTTTCAAAATATTTTGAACTCTTTTTTTAAATATAACCTTACAATCCAAGAAATATCTAATGATGTCTTAATGGTAAAGATTAATCAAGACACCCGTTCGAACTCTAGATTCAAAAGCTGTACTCAGATCCTCCCATTTTACATGGTGACATGCCGTTTTTTTTTGGATCTCATCCCCCTTTTTCAAGTATTTCAAACTGTTGTCTTAAACTTTTAACATTAACCATTGCTGCTTGTAATTGTTGTTTTTCACCTATTGAATAAGCAGTTTTCAAAGATTTATTGATTTTTCTGACAACTCTAGCACACTCAATCAAGCCTTCTCGAAGAAGTTCTTCAGAAGACTTGATCCGAAATACCCCAAGTAGTGCAGCAATATGTTTAATCGCATTCGCAATAATAGCAAACATGATTCGCGAAAACTTGAACTGATGCGATTAAAAAAAAATTGCAAAACACGTCCGAACACTTCAAGAGACACTCTAAGACTGATGAAAGTAACTCACCCCAAATATGATTTTTTTAAATAACGACACTCTTGAATTGTCACTTAGAAGAATAGCAGAACACGTCTGAACACTTCAAGAGACAATCGAAGACTGATGTAGAAAGCTCACCCTCAATATCATGAAAAAAGTCAATAATTTAAATTGTTGCTAAGAAACTTAACATCATCATCTTTTTCCTTTTTCCTTGAAAATAGAAATGAGGAATGGTTATTATCATTGAATTCTTTCTTCTTTGGTTTATTAGAGTTTTATTTTAGAAATTTTCGATTTCTAAAGAATATTGTACCATTTCTCAATTCTATTTTATAAGTCCTGTCTCTAACACGTTTCATAACAATAGCAGGTTGCCATAAGCCATTTGATTTTAATTGTACAAATACATTATCATCAGTCCTAAGAGGTTTTAATGTTTTAACATTTCTATCATAGTATTTTTTACACATATTTTGCTTGGATACTAATGACTTATTGTAATCAGAAAAATTTATGAGTTGTGGTTTTAAACATGAATCTTGTAATGGTAGAATCGATCTTAATTTTCGAGACATCAAAATTTCAGATGGTGAATACGTATCATTAATTTTCATATTTCTATACAATAATAAAGCCATAAAAATATCCTTGTTATCGTCAAGGGTTTTTTCAAAAATGTTCTTGGCAGTTTGAACATTACGCTCTGCCATGCCATTGGACTGTGCGTGAGTTGGAGAGCTTACCACATGATCAAACAGTGAACATCACATTCATAGCCAAGAGGTTAGCTGCCTCACTGAACACCCACTCTCTGGTCAATACACCCATGTTTAGGTATTGCTCCAATTTCGAGACAAAATCAAGGACCTCTCTTGTAAACTCTCTGTTAACCATGACACCCTTTGAGGATTCTGGTATCAAAGGCTGGAACACATATGGTGAAACATGAACTTCGGTCTGAGTTATGCCAGTTGAAGCATGTGCTTTCTTCTGTTCATTCAAAAGACCCTGCCATTTTAGCATCAGCTTTGTTCACAGAACCTTTTATGGTACTCCACCACAGCTGAGTTCTTGACACAATTACACCTGATTCTGCAGTCAGAGTGTTACCTTTGTTAGTATCACCATTTAAGGGTTGGAACACTTTCAAGATGGATCGTCTATATGTGTCGTCATATAAGTTGGAACCCCAGGCGGCTTTTGTGTAAGTTTCTATCTCTCTCACATACTGATTGTGGTCACTTACCACCTTTTTAGGATTGATAACGGAATCAAAGAGGTTAGAGAAGACATAGCTTGCATTTATTAGATCAGCTCCAACTCCATTCTTTGGCACCATCGAAGCAAACATTTGAGTTTGCATGCACAAGGGATATTTGAATCCTAATGATGCTGAGAGCAAACTTGTATCCACATATAGTTTGCCTGCTCCCAAGTTCATATACATCATGACCGTATGTGGGACGGCGCCAGCTAGCCTTGCAAGTGTGATGTCGGTTGGTCTTAGAGGAATTCCTTTTTGTGGCCTTCCTGTGTTTATCCCGTATAGAGTGCACTTGTGTTTAATAATCTCTTTCATTTGTTCGGAGACCTTGGATAATATCTTATGCACCACAGAGCCTCTTGAAACACAAACCATCACAAGGAAACTCACATCTTCAAGTATCTTACAATTTTTTGGTAGTGTGAAGATCAATTTTCCATCAGAGTCTTTGATTTCAAACTTACTTGTACCATCGTCAAGGTTCCTTTTCGCTCTCTTAACAAATTCATTCATGGTCACTGCGGGGTTGTATCCAGTGTATTCTAAGGCTTCATGGACTTTCTTTGCATTTGTCAGAAGCTCAGTTGGGACCCATGCACGGAACATCAGATGTGCAATTTCCTTGCTCTCGGGGCTGAATTTGTTAACAAATTCAACTTCCATAACTTTGAAGTCCTCATGACTGATGTATTCAAAACCAGTAAAGCGTGCATGTTCACCGTGGAATCCTGCATCTTGCTCGATTGAGGAATCACTTTCGTTTGCCATTTTCAAAGTTTTCGAGATTTAATTACAAATTTTTATTTTGAATTAAATTACTCTTGGTCTTTGTGTGTGGTATCTATTTTAAAAGTTGTGAAAATTTTAAACCCATCATCTGCTATGTAGTGTAGTAATTGTGCACACTGGGTTTTCTCGTCTTTTTTGTATACTTCCGAGGCAACTAGATAATTTTTAAACCTGGCCCTCCACAATTTCCAGTTTTCTGCTGCCTTTTTCACCAGAGTTTCTTGAACGTTTAGCTATTTAGAACTAATTTCTACACGACTGCGCCATGTTATGTTGAGATTCATATCAATTAATTCTATTTAGATTATAGACAATATGCACTATATGTAAATGTCAGTTCAATACTGTCTATATTACGTAAGTCATATAACAATGTTGTGACCAACAACCAGCATAATGTGTTCACTTAAACCCTACCTCTACAATATATACTTCAAGTTGGTTAGTTTGTTATTTTCCAACGACTTACCAATATCGACTTTACTCCACTTGCAGCACGAGTTAACTGATTCAGGAAAATAAACTTCACTCACTTACTCTCGCGCTCGGGAATCGGGTCGGGTTGAGATTCTAAATCTTGTGAATTAAAACACCAAATTTAAGCACCAAAGGAACTATGTATTTCAAAATAACTAAAACTAGAGTTCACACAAAATTTAAATAAAGAAAGAAAACCATAAAACAATAAAAGTGAAACAGAAAATAAACTACTAGATTTAAAAGTTATCTGGGACGTTGTTGCAAACTCTCTTAGAACACTGAACCCACAAATATTCATAAAAGAGATAATACAAAAAAATAACAGAATCGAAAGAACTCAAAACTCATGGTGGGACCACCCTTGAAGTGAAAATCCCTTTTTTTTGTTGAATCAGATTCAGATTAGCAAGAAAACTCCAAGTACTTTGATTTGAGTGACAAGATCAAGACAAAACACAAACTGAGGTAAAATACACGAACACGTCCGTCCAGAAGAACAAAAGTCTAAGAACTAACGAATTCACTCAAATTAAGAAACCAGCTAAGCTTTTCCAATCAGATCTGTGACCAATGAGGTCGTTCCTTGAGGTTCCAACCCCTAAGTACCACCCCCTGGACCATCCCTTTGCTGGACATTTAGTTCCTGAGAAAACGTCCCGGATGTCGTTAGTGGTATCGTTTCAAATCAATTATAACTTTTTCTAAAATAATTAGATGCAAATTATTCTAAAACTCAATACACATTCTCAATGCCGTTAGGCTTTACAAGAATAACGTATTAGACAAAAATGTGAAAAAAAAAACCTTTCTACGTGGTGCTTACACATAGGTACATATCTCTTCAAGGGAAAAACATTGATGTCTAAAAACGATCTCAGGTTATATACATGATCAAATTCATTTTCTCCATCAATTCGCATTTTTTACAAAGTATAACTGTTGCGAGATTCTAATTACAATTCGATTGTAAGGCCATGTGGCCTCCATACTTTTAAGGGCTCTGAGTTAAGGTTTATTGGCTTTCGACTTGAGTCGTTTTACAATATATACCGCCAAAGATTTCTTTGTTGAGTTTTGGAGAACACTTGAGCAATAATTGAGTCATAAACATTTATTAATAGTTACTGTGACATTTCTAAGGGTCTGTATTTGTTTCCCACGACCCAAAATCCTTATGGTGAAATCTATATTTATTGATTCTTGAAGTTTGAATTTTATGTTTATGACTTCCTGCACAAATATCTTTCGCTCAACCCTGTGTGGTTTATTATTTCTAAGAATGAACCCCAACAAATGTGAAAAAGAACCATGTTTAACCGAAACTCCAGTGCCGTAGTTTTGTGACAAAACTGTCTTCTCTATCTACACATACCTACGAATGTTTTGCGAAAGCAAAGTTTGGTAATATCTCAATGAAAAATTCAAACATAGATTTTTGTTCGAGTTTCTGTTTATCTGATGAATTTGAATATGTATCCAGGTGACCAACTTTCGTTTTAATGCAAGGCATTTCAAGAACAGGAATGGGCTTATATTTATCCTGGACAAATCCTTTCCTACCAGACCAAGCACAAGCAAGTTGAGTTTGTGAGATATCTTCTAACTCGAACAGATTTTGCCTTGAAATTTGAACAATAATGAAAAACAACCTACATAATAATACATAAAATGTATCAAATAACTGAACAATAATGAAAATAATACCTTGTTAATATGTTAATGAAACTTCCCCTTCAAGAAGCAGCAACACGAATGCTCACCAAAACAATTGTATATACATTGTATCAAATTATTAAAATATAAACAATAAATAATGAAATTACATAACATTGCATCAAAATTATTTCACTCTCAAGATTTGTTCAAATTATGATGATAATGATGTGGGGGAGTGCTTATAAGGTCCATGTTTCTGGAACTTTTGAAACCTAGGAAGAAGAAAAATAAAATGAATAGAATGATTCAAATATTCATCATATAAAATACATGCATAGGTACTTACAGTTGGCTTTCACATGAGTGGGTAACTGGAGGACCCCTAGCTTTCTGGAACTTTTGAATCCTAAGAAAAATAAAAATAAGATCAAATAATTACCTAGTAAATGAAATAGGAAAAATATGAATCAGAATGCTGATTCAAATATTTATCATATAAAATGCTGGTATATTCACAGAGGGCTCATCCCATGAGTGGTCAATTGGTAGTTGAACATCTGGTTTTGGTGGAATATAATTCCTTTGTAATTCTGATGTTTTTTCTGATGCCATCTCTGTTCAAAACAGATGTTTTGGACACTTCGACCATACACGCTTGCTCTAGACACGGTATCTCATTCATAAAATGCATGTTAACATGTTGCCAAGACCATGGGCCGCTCAGTGGTGAGTGCGGCTAGAGGGGTCTCTCTGAAAGTTAGCAGGGAACGTAGTTGCGATACAGCGTCAATCGGTATTCAGTGGCGTCTCCGATTTTCATTTATTTATTATTTATGAAATTGGTATAAACAAAGTGAGTTTTGATTGGAAGAATCATCTCCTTTCCACCACTATGATAATTGTCTTGTACCATTAATATGGTACTCAACTTTATTTTTGGTGATATAGGTAGGTACAACCTTGAAAGACTTTCCCGATTTTTTTCAGTTTTTCACAGAGATATCATTTTGCTTTTCAAATCGAGGAACTTGAGATAACTTAATTCCTTCCAAATTAAAAACAGTTTGAGGACGAGGATAAGAAGATGTCCTTTTTGCAAACTTATGATCAATAGGAAATAATGCAGAAACCACTGCCCAGGCAAAACATAAATTATCAGATTTGTGAATATTAACACAAGCTTCTCTACGTTTTATTTGCTGGGGTAGATCAATATATGAACCGACTTCAATCGGATTAAAATTATTTATATCAATGGTTAAATTTAGTATTTTAGATAAGGCCCAACCACTATCTTTTTCCTGAAACTCCTCTAATTCACTAAGCAGGGGGGTTTTTATATTTTCATCGAACGATGTATCTAGATTAGAATCCTGATATAAGGGGGAATTTTGGTTATTTAAATATTCATTTTCCGTCAAGGTTATATTCGCTTTAATTACTTTGAATTCACCACAAAATACCGAGTTAACTTTGACAGCATGATTATTTTTCAAAATATTTTGAACTCTTTTTTTAAATATAACCTTACATTCCAAGAAATATCTGATGATGTCTTAATGGTAAAGATTAATCAAGACACCCGTTCGAACTCTAGATTCAAAAGCTGTACTCAGATCCTCCCATTTTACATGGTGACATGCCGTTTTTTTTTTGGATCCCACCCTCCTTTTTTAAGTATTTCAAACTGTTGTCTTAAACTTTTAACATTAACCATCGCTGCTTGTAATTGTTGTTTTTCACCTATTGAATAAGCAGTTTTCAAAGATTTATTGATTTTTCTGACAACTCGAGCACACTCAATCAAGCCTTCTCGAAGAAGTTCTTCAGAAGACTTGATCCGAAATACCCCAAGTAGTGCAGCAATATGTTTAATCGCATTCGCAATAATAGCAAACATGATTCGCGAAAACTTAAACTGATGCGATTAAAAAAAAATAGCAAAACACGTCCGAACACTTCAAGAGACACTCTAAGACTGATGAAAGTAACTCACCCCAAATATGATTTTTTAAAATAACGACACTCTTAAATTGTCACTAAGAAGAATAGCAGAACACGTCTGAACACTTCAAGAGACAATCGAAGACTGATGTAAAAAGCTCACCCTCAATATCATGAAAAAAGTCAATAATTTAAATTGTTGCTAAGAAACTGAACACGTCTGAACATTTCAAGAAACAATCTAATACTAATATTATAACTCACCCAAACCTAACTTTCAAAAGACTTTGCTGATACAGATGTTATCTGCTGTTGGACTACAGGTGTGCTTGAAGCCCTTTTTTTTGATAATCTTTTGTAATACTGATGTTCTCTGCTGTGAGGCTACAGCAGTGCTGGACACCTATTGAAGTCTTTTTTATTTGACAATCTTCTTCCTTTCACTATTGCAATTTAACCAATTCCAAATTGAATATCTGGAGATCCTATGAGAAATATAATCACTTATTTTCTGCGATATAATTTTGGCGACTTCACGTACCTTCAATCTCAAGGATTTGCTATTAATGCAAGCAGTCATCAAATGTAGGCATTCAATTTTTGCAATTCAACATCAATGCAGTGGTCAAGTAATCGTTGATCTGAGTAACAGAAAAAATAGCTTTACTTGCACATACAACAATTTTCTTACAAAACACAACCCCAAAACCCTCAATACATATTTTTGGTTATAATAAGCTCGAATTATACAGAATTTTTGTATTGAAATATTAAAAATCATTAATTCTACCTCCAAGCGATGTTAAAAAAAAAGTCAAATTAAAATCATTATAACATCATCTATACAGTGTGTCCAGAATAAAATGATGTACGTGGGGATATCGGAAACTACAGGAGATACAGTATCGGTTAAATGGAAGAAAAGTTGCGTATTTGCGTGCCCAAGAATAATCTCACTTTGGTTTGTTTTGATTCGATACCGTAATGGAGATACAGGGTGAAAAAGAAAAATGGCCATTTTTTAAATAGCACAATATTTCGGTTATTATAAAAGATGAGGTATTGAAAATTTCTGGATCTGGGTAAGAAGATACGGTGATTTTGAAAATTGTGTCGAAAAAATTGTAGGCCCACTATGTTGCTTCCGGCCGAAGTCAACTTTTGTTTTTCTTATGGGCGCCATATTGAATTTTTTCATTTTCAAAATCCGCATTGAAAATGATTTTCAAAAATATGACTTTCATAAAAAAAAACAGACTTGACTTTGGCTGGACGCAACATAGTGGGCCTAAAATTTTTTTGACGTCGTTTTTAGAATTGTCGTATCCTCTTTACCATATCCTGAAAATTTGAAAGTTCTAGCATTTATAATAAGCAAAATTGTGTGGTTTTTCAAAATTTGCCTTTTCCCTTTTCACCCTGTATCCACATTACGGTATCGATTTAAAATAAAACAAAGGTGGAATATTTTTGGGCATACAAATACGCTGCTTTTCTTCCATTTACGCAACGTCGTATCTTTTAAAGTTTCCAATATCCCCATATAGTGCCATAAACATCATTTTATTCTGGACACACTGTAGACTCTACTAGGCAGGTACCTAATTTTGATAAAATTCTTCTTTCCAATTTATCACAATAAAACAAGGAATTAGTAAGGTTTTTTTTAAACTTTGAAATATTATACCGGCAGCTTGAAATGTCTTTACTTCAGATGCCCTTGCTTGTCTAGGGATAAAAAACCCTTGGCTCTTTTTTGCTTTATATGCATCAAAGATGGTCTGTGCATCTAAAGCTGATCCTCCTGAGATAGTAAAGTCCATCAATCTCACAACAAGATCTTGATCAAGTGTCCCAGCAGTTCTTGCTATCTTTTTCAGTGCTTCATTGGTGATATCTACCAATCCTCGTGAAACCTTTTGAGTGTTCATTACACCTGAAATTAGACAGGCTGCAGCTAGCTCTGGAGAATAGAAAAGAGTATCATCATAAAATTTTGCATACTTGGCCATTCTTGGTTCCATAGCTATGAAATCTTTCATAGCAATTAATCCCTCTTCACTAACTGTAGTTCTTGACAGTGGGTGCATTCAAGCCATATTCTTCTCTCTCATAGCTTTAACAGACATATTTAGTCCAATTATTGCTCCGTGTATCATATCTTGATCAGATGTAATATCTGTATCAGTGGGTTTCAGAGAATAATTCTTTAAACAATAAAATTCAACTGGTTTTCTCACAATTGCATCTGATCCTGGACCAGAAGTTGACACGTTCAATTTGAATCTGGTAGCTGTACTAACTTTAACTCTGTAATCTTTGTAGTATGAAGACAACATAAATCCTACCACTGCAACATCTGGTTTTGCCTTAAAATCATTAGCTTCTACGATATCTCCATCAGTCGTCACTGATCCATTATTAAATAGAGTCTCATAAAAATAATCATCCACAAAAGGACCAATTATTATGTCTACCAAGACAGAACTCGGTTTTACAGTAGTTTGTTGGCCTACAGATGTCAAAAAATTGGGTGCAAATGCCTTATCTATATTAACCTCCATAGGTACTATAGCTTTTATGTTTAAAGCCATTGTTCTACTATATTCAATAAGATAGTTCTATCAATTAATGAGATATGGGATTCTATAAAATGAAATTTGGCTTGATATGCTTGAAATCTGTTCTCAACAATACCTTCTTTCCTATAATACCCAGTATCTAGATGATAATAATATATAAGTAATTCTAAGTTAGTTTGTTTAGACAATAACAAGCTATTTGAATTGGTAACCAATGATAGACACTGATTGGTATATGCTGTTATTGTTTGAACTCTTTTGACAATTATTTTAAAATTCTCTATTTGGCTTTGGTCAATGATTCTTTTGATATACAAGCTGTTATAAATCAACAAAATCGCTTACTAATGTTAGCTGTCAAATCAAATTACTATACAGTAAATAATCGCCTTGTATACCACTTAAACATATTAGGAAGGAGAAAAGTTTGAGTACTCAGAGCAAATATTTTATTCATGTAGCTGGCAAAGTGCTTTCGGCTAGTAATAAGCCATCACCAGTGCCCCAACTGAAAGTAAGACCGGCATGAGCTACGTTCTTGAACGTTTAGTGGAGAAAAAAGAATTTATACAAACAAAGGAAAATTTCGATACTCACTAGTCAGTCGTGTATAGTGGACTTGTTCATCAATTTGACTTTCATCTGATCCCTTTTCAAAAGGGTGTTTATTATTCGTACAAGTGGTCCGGCATTGTACAATATATTTTGCACAAGTTATTGTGGTCAATCAAGTTAAAATAATTGAAATAATATAACGATGTTCGCTATAGAAAACACTTGTCCAGTTTTAATTAATTTATTTAAAGTCACTGACACAACCACAAATATTTATGTTAACAGTCGCAGCGTATATTTATGTTGTAACGATTTATAATTCGCGGCTGATCGATATTTAACTCTCCTGTCCGAATGGCGGAGCTTATTATATAGATCCTCTTCAATGCCTCGATAGATGGCGAAAGCTCTCCAATATTCTAGTTGTAGGCAACCGAATAAACCTTGTTATTCCAGAAATTAACAGTGGTTTGGGCTTGTGACAAACGGGACAAAAGCCGAGTTATTCGATGGCGAGATGCAATGGTTGTAACGTCGTGTCCGCTGTCGACCGCCTTGGAAGTTCGTTCCACTGGGCATGTTTCGTCACAATAACACTAAACACAAGCACGTTCAGGACATCTACTACACTTCAAAATGAGTTCAGTCTTAGCTTATCATTCTAGCGACATAAGCATCATAAAAACAACCAATGATCCTCACACGAACAACAGATGATCAACAAAAAACATCATCAGCAACACGTGTACAACATAAAAACCACTAATGAACCCCTCACGAACAACAAATGATCAACAGAAAACATCATCCGCAACACGTATACGATAAAATGCAACGTTAAAACAGTAAAACTTATCAAAGAAACAGCCTCAGAATAGCTCTAAAAGAAACTTCAAATCAACTCGAATAATATAATAAAGTGACGATGTGTACCCACTGTAGGTGGAGTTATTTCTAATTTAAATAATCATTCGTCAATTATACAAAACATTCAAATATTAGACTACTACTCAGGATTTTTTGATAAATTATTGAAATTTCATTTCATCAAAAAATTTCTATTTTAATGATCATTCCGTTTATAATGATGAATGAGTTGAAAATGATGCTTGTATAGTATTATGATGTATAGTAACATGAAAATTCTCAGCCTTCCTTTTCTAAAACATGTGAAAACATATAGGTATAAATTGTAATGATTATGTTTACTTTTTTTTTCTTCAAATGAAAAAAAAAAACTGTGACAGTATTTCAACGTAAAAATTATTTTGGTAGGTAGCGTGTGGTTGATACTGTCGCAAATTATAAATAATTAAATAATTGTACTCTAAACCTGTCGGAGGAGGGCTCGTTCATGTGATATATGTTATGTTGAGATTTATATCAATTAATTCTATTTAGATTATAGACAATATACACTATATGTAAATGTCATTTCAATACTGTCTATATTACGTAAGTCATATAACAATGTAGTGACCAACAACCAGCATAATGAGTTCACTTAAACCCTACCTCTACATCTCCATTATTACAAGTTAAGCCTCTGTGGAGGTCCACTAACTCTACCAGAAGATGTCACACCTACATTATTATTGGATCCACTTTGATTCGCTGTAATATCTACATCAAGATTAACATTATGATTTCTCTCATTATCTAACTCTAAATAACATTCATTATCTAACTCTAAATAACATTTTTCACCTTTAGTTTAGTTCCTGAGAAACCATGAGAAAGCTTGACTTCTTATGTGGTTTGCGAACCTTATACCGCTTTTCACTAGGTGTTTGGAGTTGTATGGACAAACGTCTAGATCTTCATCCTGTTAAATAATATTGCTGTATAATTCAAAAAATTCAAAGTATAATCAACTACTCACCATTTTTTGAAAATTTTTTTTTTGGCTGCGGTTCGAGGGCAACTGGTCACGATTCCAAGGTTTTTTTTTTGTTCGGGGGTTCCGGCCTCAAGTAGAGGAATCTGAAACCAGACACTCTATGGTCCGAGACCATAGAGTAGTGTGGGATTCGACACACTAAACCTCTCCTCCGCATTAGGACGTCAGGGATAAGCTCATTAGTGTCCCAATCCTCTCACTTAATTTGACCTCTTTGGTACCGGGTTACCTTCCGGAGGGCATCTTAATCACGAATGCTCACCAAAACAATTGTATACACATTGTATCAAATTATTAAAATATAAACAATGAATAATGAAATTACATAACATTGCATCAAAATTATTTCACTCTCAAGATTTGTTCAAATTATGATGATGATGATGTGGGGGAGAGCTTATAAGGTCCATGTTTCTGGAACTTTTGAAACCTAGGAAGAAGAAAAATAAAATAAATAGAATGATTCAAATATTCATCATATAAAATACATGCATAGGTACTTACAGTTGGCTTTCACATGAGTGGGTAACTGGAGGACCCCTAGCTTTCTGGAACTTTTGAAGTCTAAGAAACATAAAAATAAGATCAAATAATTATCCTAGAAAATGAAATAGGAAAAATATGAATAAGAATGCTGATTCAAATATTCATCATATAAAATGCTGGTATATTTACAGAAGGCTCATCCCATGAGTAGTCAATTGGTGGTGGAACATCTGGTTTTGGTGGAATATACTTCCTTTGTAATTCTGATGTTTTTTCTGATGCCATCTCTGTCCAAAACAGATGTTTTGGACAGCTTTTGTAATGCTTCTCCAGCCCCTTGATATTCTTAAATATGTGTAGTGGCGTGTATTTGCATTGAACCAAGTCGGGATGAGCTTGAGTTCTTATGTGGTTTGCGAACCTTATTCCGCTTTTCACTAAATGTTTGGGGGGGAAAGCTTATAAGGTCCATGTTTCTGGAACTTTTGGAACCTAGGAAGAAGAAAAATAAAATAAATAAAATGATTCAAATATTCATCATATAAAATACATGCATAGGTACTTACAGTTGGCTTTCACATGAGTAGGTGACTGGAGGACCCCTAGCTTTCTGGAACTTTTGAAGTCTAAGAAAAATAAAAATAAGATCAAATAATTACCTAGTAAATGAAATAGGAAAAATATGAATAAGAATGCTGATTCAAATATTTAGCATATAAAATGCTGGTATATTTACAGAGGGCTCATTCCATGAGTGGTCAATTGGTAGTGGAACATCTGGTTTTGGTGGAATATAATTCCTTTGTAATTCTGATGTTTTTCCTGATGCCATGTCTGTCCAAAACAGATGTTTTGGACACTTCGACCATACACGCTTGCTCTAGACACGGTATCTCATTCATAAAATGCATGTTAACATGTTGCCAAGACCATGGGCCGCTCAGTGGTGAGTGCGGCTAGAGGGGTCTCTCTGAAAGTTAGTAGGGAACGTAGTTGCGATACAGCGTCAATCGGTATTCAGTGGCGTCTCCGATTTTCATTTATTTATTATTTATGAAATTAGAACAATCTTTAAAATGTATTCTTTTCAAGTTTGTGCGATGTTTTGTTATCTTATACCTAAGTATACAAGTTTTTGAAATATTTGAGTTTTTATTTCAAAAATGACGCTTGTAGGCTTCAATTTAAATGTGAATTTTGCCTAAAAGAAAACCTTCATTATTTAATTTGTGTTGCATGGATTCCTTGTTGAAAGGGACCTACTATAAAAGATTGTTTTACAATATTTTGAAATTTATCAATACAGGATGATCAAAAAATAAGACCAAAAATGAAATCGAGAAAACTGCAAAAAATCTATTTTTTTCAAATGGAAACACCGAAATTTTATCATTGTATAGTATCAAGCACTTGAAATGAAGGTGAGTTTGCATAAGATTGTCCTGCTTTCCAAAAAATTTTTTTTTTATTTTAATTTTGCAATGCACGATGTTTAACCAGCTAACTTTTATTTCCAATGCTGCATAAGATGAAATCATGAAATTTGGTGGTTTCCATTTGAAAAAAATGAGGTTCGGCAGTTTCTTTGATTTAATTTTTTGACCACCCTGAATCGATAGTTATCAAAATATTACAAAAAATCTTCCTTAGTAGGTCCCTTTCAACAAGGAATCCAATAATGAAGGCTTTCTAATAGGTAAGATTCACATTCAAATTGGTGCCTACAAACGTTATTTTTGACATAAAAACTAAAATATTTAAAAAGCTCGTATACCTAGGTATAGGACATATGACACATCAAATCTTCCCAAAATTTTAAGTAGAATCCAAAAATGTAATAATATATAGGGTGTTCCATTTGAAACAATTAAGAGAGTTGACACCTGCACAGGATAGCTATTATTCCATTTGAAGAGGGCATCTTTGAAAATCTCAAAATAGAAATTTTCATAATTCCAATCACTTTATTTACCAAGATATTGTGATGGACGGTCACCGTGTGAGACACCCTTTATAGAAAAAAAAACTTCTTACTCATCCAGAATAGTTCTTCAGAAAACAAAAAGATTTTAGAGAAGTTATTGAAACTACATGTATCAAGAAAAAGGATTTTGCAAAAAATAACCAAATTGGACGAAAGATCACCATTGCAAACAATACAGGGTGCGTCTGAAATGAGTGCTCATTTCATCATGGTGGATAAAATAGAGATGAAGAATCGAAATTATCATCTTGACGATACGCTGCGGACATAATATTATGTTATGTTACTCTACAAAACATGATTATTCTATTATAGTCTACTCAGCATGTCAAAATGAGCACTTATTTTAAACTCACATTGTAAAATGTATAGAATATGATGACGTATGATATCACAACAATAATTGAATACCACAATTATGAAGGTATTTTTTAAATTTTCCATTATTTTTTGATAATTATCAATATGAAATAGTCGAGGAAAAAAGTCAACAACTTCAAACTGTATTGCTTGTTGAAAATTCATCTAAATTAGCTTGAAGGGCCCTTAAACCCATTATTGAGAAACTCATAATACGATGGATGGGCTTTAGTTTAATCTCGAATTTGAAAGTACCCACGGCACTGGTGGAAAAATTGGACTTACCTCCGGAAACATAATTCGGGGTAAGGTTTCTCCGATTTTCCACACACAAGACACTTTCCAGCCATATCGGTCACAACAGAGTACTCACTTGCGAAAAAGACAGCTAAACACTCAAAAATCACTCAAAAATCAATTGAAAACTCAAAAAAACGACACTAAGTCCAACCATCCTTTGTGAACGAAGCTTTTATGGCGCCTATCGCTATCTCACTCTTTCGTTGACAATCGCAGAAAATGCGTACAAACAAGTGGATTTATGAACGGATAGAAAAATGTTAGGGATTTGGACGAGCGCCTAAAAACCACTATGATTCCATCTAGATTTGACTTTGACAGAACATTTGAATTGGGGTTATGTGTTATGTTATGTTTTGATTTGAATAAAGTGTTAATTTTCAAATTGTTTTATATGTTGTTTCGTTTCTTGGTTATTTGAACAATGAAATAATAAACAACGAACTAAAAAGTGATATTATTTGGTCGAGGAGAACGAAATAAGTTTCGTTTTTTTTGATGGTGATCATGTTTTGTTCAGGAACAATAATACCTGTCCCATACACGTCTCATCATTAAAAAAACAATGTTTAAATTAAATTTTAAATCTTTGGTTTGCAGATTCGAAAGTTCGAAAGTAAATTCAAAGTTCAGAGCAGGACTACCTACTGAAATCTCACATCTTGCCATTCGTGTTATAATTAAGTAGGTACCTATTCATCTAACTTTACTGTTTTACAATGCCTGCATTATTTTTTAATTGTTTGTTCATATACTAAACTAAATGTTACATATTATATACCTCATAGAAATGACAGTAGTACGTATGGAAGGGGCCCGCTAACTGCTAACTTGGTAGCTTAGTATTTTGCAAAATAAATAAATGACTTGAGCACAAAAAAGAGTCTTTAATTGATCAAAATAAAAAAAAACATGGACTTGTAAACTGTTTGCTAGAAATATGTATTCTAAAACCGTAGAAGAAAATCAAACAACATAGCGTCTAATAAAGTAATATCATTTATTACAGGTCCATAATATTTTTAACAAAAAAAGTAACACGAACAGTTTACACTATTAAAAAATATATCACTACACAAATTATGTGTTTTTGCACATCAGGTAGGTATAACAGCCGATTCATACAGAGATACAGTATAATCTTGTATGGCATTGTCTGCAATAGAACTTAAATATATTTCTCAGTTTTGTACAAAATCAATTCACATCATGTGGATTTTTCTGTTTTTATCATTTAGGTATTACATTTTCAGACAATAATCATGATCTAGCAAAGAAAACCTCCTCTTAACATCTCGATTGATAGAAATTATCTCAGAAGGACTTGGTTTCTTGTAAGTAGCCTTTTTTTTTAATAGTTGAGAAAAACCTGTCCTGTTTCTGGATTTTTTTATTTTCAGGCTCATTCTGAGCAACCGAAACAAAAGTTGTGCTTGTTGCTGACAATGGTAGATCCACCAATTTATTAATTGTGTCTAGGTGACACTGTGTTTGCAAAATCACTTCTTCTTCGATGTTGCTGTTATTTATTTGCTGCAATTTCATGAATGTATTAGTCACATTTGCAGAAAATTTGTTCCATAAAGTCTCTGATGACTTTTTATGTTGTTCTAGTAGCATGTTATTGATACTAAGGAATACTGGGATCGGATTCCTGATCCTGACTATTTATTGAGTCTTTTTCTTGCAATATATTTTTATGAAAGTGAGTCATTTCTATGAAATGGATATGTTTGCAGATTGTATTTGCAATAGGAAAGTTGTTACAGGTGCATGAATATGTATGATGGCAAATCTTGCATTCTTTGCACATCAACTCACAACAACTTTCATTGCGAAGTTTTTCAACACAATATGTTTGTTCCTGTTGTTGGTTTGATAAAATGGTTTTGATAAGCCACTTTGTATTTTCTTCAGCTACATATCAACAGAAAAATTACTTGACATAGCAGCCATATGTTTCGTAAGTATTTGTTTTGAATGAATGGTATGTGTTTTCCTTTCACTCTTTTTATAAGCCTATCAACACATTTGTCTCTTATAAACTTCAATAGGGCATGTAAAGTTTTATCTAACCTTTTAACCTTTTTGCCATCTAAATAAAAGTATTTTATTGATTTATGTATAGACTCTAAACGCATATTGGTATTTATACCACAACCTTTCCGGAAACAGTAAGCCCACTTTTCATAATTTGCACCATAATAATTCTGAAAATATATACCAAAGTTTTTAGTGTCAGAGTCTGCAAGGAACCTTGACACGGTATTTTCAAAAAACTGAACAAATTTGTCTTTATTCGTGTTTTGCTGTAGAAATTTGATCAGTTTATAAACCTCTGCTCTTTTGTTTTTGTCACTGATTTTTGATAAATTTTGTTGCCACGCCCTGTCAACGTGCCAGGAACAAAGAAGCTGGTGGATGACTTGACCCATTATTGAGCACCATGCGTTGTAAAAAGTGGAAACTATATCACTCATAAATGTTTTAGGAGTGATAACACCCTAGTGTAGGTGTTATCACAGTGTTAATCACAGTAAAGAAAAGTTCATAAATGTAGGTGTCCTTTCTATTACTAAACATGAAAGCCACAGGTATACCTTCACCGAACTCATCCACCACCAAGAGGCTTGTTAGTTCGAAATCATAGCTATTTAAACCGTGAGTTCCATCTATAGCTATGATATTATTGCCAAATTTCTGCAACATACTTTTTTGGAAATCGGTCATGACTTTTCAGTCAGACCTATAGCTGCGCTGATGACGCCTGATAGGCAGAAACGTTCGTAGATTGGTCTGACTGAGAAGACAATCTGCTCGAAATACTTTTTCATTGTATTTTCATCAAACTTCTGAAGCTATTTTTATGTATTATTTGATAACCTGGTACAAAATCAAAATCCTATATACTAATTTTTAACAGTCAAAATATTTCCTCTATAGGTATCTTGACTTAAGAGTATATAAGTTCTACCTAATGAGATTTTTGGTAATTATTTTACAGTAGGTAAGTTTTTTTGTAATCTACTTGCTTACCTACCCATAAAGAATATGAGAATAAGGCCGAAATTAAGTGCGCAATTTTTCATCTTGAATAAAGTATGATATAGATCTTCGAACATAAAAATGTTTAATGGTCGAAGCAAGGTCGTACGATACCTGAGTAGTTGTTCAAGGCGTAAATCTTTGACTAATTATTTTAAAACAAAAAGTTCATAATGAACAAGCGTCCACAACAACTTACTGGTTCAAATTCAGGAACAATTGATGACAATATATAGGTATGTGGCGCCCCGCTCTGAAAAAACTAAGTTAATATTTGAGTACCTATTTGAGTTTATCGTCATCAATATCCCCATGCAGTATCCCGAATTTCGTCCAATTGCCATAGCCATTGCAACCAGCGTTGTGGACCCATGTTCATATGAACTTTTTGTTTTGAAATTAGTTAAAGATTCACCCTTTGAAGTTTATACAAGTACTTAGGAGAAACCCTGTATAAAAAAGAAATGTATTGAAAAAAAAAGAAAAAGAATAATATGTAGGTAGTATGTAATCTAATATACATACTAAAATAGAAAAAAAACTGAACCGAAATGAACCAAAAATTTGGATTGTATTAAATTTGCATGGGATTCCTGTCTCTACCATCAAGATGCGTAATGAGATATTAATCAATACCTACCTTCCAGGTTTTCAAATTCCAAAACTTCGGTTTCCATTTCAACATTATGATCTGTGAATAAATGTTTTCTCAAGTCTAAATTGTGTTGAAAAGAAGTCTTGCAGTTCTTTTCCAAACATTTGAAACTCCATTTAGACTGATCGAATGAAACTTTATTTTTGACATTGTGAACTGTTCTTTCATGCTTGTTCAAATTGAACTGTTTCGAAAAACTTTTTCCGCAAATAGCACACAACACACCCATGATTACGTGATCATAAATTAGTTTCCAAGAGTACGATCGAAAAGACGCTACAAAACAACAATGACAACACGCAAATTCAAATATAATTTTCCCGCAAAAACAAACATTACATAACCTCAAACCCCAAAACGTCAAAATGTATCCGTCATTTCATCCAACCATCCAACCAATGAAAACACGGAATCATAGTGGAGTCTATCCCCTCGTGGATTTGGCTGCAGCGTTGCCAAGTCATGACCCTCAATTTGCTCGACTTAAGATTAGGAAAAATCAAGGTTTGTGTATAAAATTTAACTTGCTCACATTGAATCTCTTCATCGATTTATATTTTAAGTTGCTGAAAACTGAAAAACAGTAATTGCATTTGAAAGTTTACCTTTGCAATTACTTGAAACATTAGGACGTGGCAACCATACTGCGGCCTTCGTGATGGTCAGACTATAGTCGACCAGAACAGTTTTCTTGGTAGGACATGTTTGCAATAGATAAAAATATAAACAAGCGTGTCTAGAGCAAGCGTGTATGGTCGAAGTTTCGACAGCTTTTGTAATGCTCCTCCAGCTCCTTGATATTCTTAAATATGTGTAGTGGCGTGTATTTGCTTTGAACCAAGTCGGGATGAGCTTGACTTCTTATGTGGTTTGCGAACCTTATACCGCTTTTCACTAGGTGTTTGGAGTTGTATGGACAAACGTCTAGATCTTCATCCTGTTGAATAAAATTGCTGTATAATTCAAAAAATTCAAAGTATAATTAACTACTCACCATTGTTTGACTATTTTTTTTTTCGGCTGCGGTTCGAGGGCAACTGGCAACTGGTCACGATTCCATGGTTTTTTTTTTTTTCGGGGGTTCCGGCCCCAAGGAGAGGAATCTGAAACCAGACTCTCTATGATCCGAGACCATAGAGTAGTGTGGGATTCGACCCACTAAACCTCTCCTCCGCATTAGGACGTCAGGGATCAGCCCTTTAGTGTCCATATCTTCTCACTTAATTTGACCTCTTTGGTACCGGGTTACCTTCCGGAAGGCATCTAGATATAAAGGTAGGAATGCGAAAAACCCAATTCCTACCTGTGCAGACTGATCTCGGAAGGCTACGAAAAATAAAAGAAAAGAAATAAAAAAAATCAAAAAAGCTGGAGCCTCTTCCAGCGGTTAATCGCGAGACGGATTTTGTCCTAACTAAAGCTAGCGCTTGGTACGTGCTTTGTCGCTTAATTTCGGTCGACCTAGCTTGGTACATCTCCCAGGTTTTTTGTAAAGCGAAACTCCAACTTATAGTTGGTTTCTTGGTCTCTTATGAGCCCGAACACAGAGATCTGCTGGATCGTAATCCACCAAAGCTCCGAGTTTGAGATCGTCGTGCGTTACGGCCAGATCAAAAGTTTTCCCGGCCTTGGCTCTCATGAATTGGCGGACTGTTTGCCACTCCAGGAGTTACCTAAAAATAAATACTTTATTTCCAATGATGCAACTGGCAACCATCTGGAGAAAAGCCCAAACATTTTTTCTCTGGTGATGTTATCATGTCATATCCTGTTTTCGATATAAAAGATTCTTTCGCAAACTTTTCATATTTTTGGCCATGTTTAACATATTTGTTTGAAAAGGATTTCGGCCAAAAGTACTTTTTGCTCTTCATTTCCCAGTTCAATCCTGCATAAATGTAGATCTCATAACATCTAGAGCCAGTAAAAAGAATATTTTCTGGCTTCATGCCACTTATGGGAATTTTGTTCAAGGATGAATAGTTCATCTTGATCTTCATTCAAAATACTACCATACAGAGTTTCACAGCAATTTGACGAAAAATCAGCTGCCAGGCTGGCAATTTCCATCATTATAACGGACTGTGCAGCATCATTTAAAATTTCGCGACCTACTCCATCCAAACTGATTGGTTTGGTCCTGCTTGCAGCTCTGTCACATTTCTTCACACGTCCTTTTCCAAAACATGTGAAAACATATAGGTATAAATTATAATGATTATATTTACTTTTTTTTTCTTCAAATGAGATAAAAAACTGTCTACTCTATCTACACATACTCACGAACGTTTTGCGATAGCAGAGTTTGGTAATTTCTCAATGCAAAATTCAAATTGATTTCTGTTCGAGTTTCTGTTTATCTGATGAATTTGAATATGTATCCAGGTGACCAACTTTCGTTTAAATGCAAGGCATATCAAGTACAGGAATGGGCTTGTATTTATCCTGGACAAATCCTTTTCTACCAGACCAAGCACAAGCAAGTTGAGTCTGTGAGATATCTTCTAATTCGAACAGATTTTGCCTTGAAATTTGAACAATAATGAAAAACAACCTACCTAATTATACATAAAATTCATAAAATAACTGAATAATAATGAAAAAAAAAACCTTGTTAACATGTTACTGAAACTTCCCCTCCAAGAAGCAGCAACACGAATGCTCACCAAAACAATTGTATATACATTGTATCAAATTATCAAAATATAAACAACGAATAATGAAATTACATTACATTGCATTAAAATAATTTCACCCTCAAGATTTGTTCAAATTACGATGTTGATGATGTGGGGGAAAGCTTATAAGGTCCATGTTTCTCAAACTTTTGAAACCTAGGAAGAAGAAAAATAAACTAAATAAAATGATTCAAATATTCATCATATAAAATACATGCATAGATACTTACAGTTAGCTTTCCCATGAGTGGGTAACTGGAGGACCCCTAGCTTTCTGGAACTTTTGAAGTCTAAGAAAAATAAAAATAAGATCAAATAATTATCCCAGTAAATGAAATAGGAAAAATTGAATAAGAATGCTGATTCAAATGTTTATCATATAAAATGCTGGTATACTTAAAGAAGGCTCATCTCATGAGTAGTCAATTGGTGGTGGAACATCTGGTTTTGATGGAATATACTTCCTTTGTAATTCTGATGTTTTTTCTGATGCCATCTCTGTCTAGAACAGATGTTTTGGACAGCTTTTGTGATGCTCCTCCAGCTCCTTGATATTCTTAAACATGTGTAGTGGCGTGTATTTGCATTGAACCAAGTCGGGATGAGCTTGACTGCATTTTCTTATGTGGTTTGCGAACCTTATACCGCTTTTTACTAGGTGTTTGGGGTTGTATGGTCAAACGTCTAGATCTTCATCCTGTTAAATAATATTGCTGTATAATTCAAAAAATTCAAAGTATAATCAACTACTCACCATTTTTTGACGATTTTTTTTTTTCGGCTGCGGTTCGAGGGCAACTGGTCACGACTCCAAGGTTTTTTTTTGTCCGGGGATTCCGGCCCCAAGGAGAGGAATCTGAAACGAGACACTCTATGGTCCGAGACCATAGAGTAGTGTGGGATTCGACCCACTAAACCTCTCCTCCGCATTAGGACGTCAGGGATAAGCCCTTTAGTGTCCCAATCTTCTCACTTAATTTGACCTTTTTGGTACCGGGTTACCTTCAGGAGGGCATCTAGATGTACAGGTAGGAATGCCAAAAACCCGATTCCTACCTGCGCAGACTGATCTCTAAAGGCTACGAAAAATAAAAGAAAAGAAATAAAAAAATACGAAAAAGCTGGAGCCTCTTCCAGCGGTAAATAACGTGCGAGACGGATTTTGTTCTAACTAAAGCTAACGCTTGGTACGTTTTTTGTCGCTTAATTTCAGTCGACCTAGCTTGGTACATCTCCCAGGTTTTTTGTAAAGCGAAACTCCAACTTATAGTTGGTTTCCTGGTCTCTTATGAGCCTGAACACAGAGATCTGCTGGATCGTAATCCACCAGAGCTCTGAGTTTGGGATCGTCGTGCGTTGCGGCCAGATCAAAAGTTTCTCCGGCCTTGGCTCTCATGAATTGGCGGACTGTTTGCCACTCCAGAAGTTACCTAAAAATAAACACTTTATTTCCAATGATGCAACTGGCAACCATCTGGAGAAAAGCCCAAACATTTATTCCCTGGTGATGTTATCATATCATATTTTGTTTTCGATATAAAAGATTCTCTCGCAAATTTTCCATATTTTTGGCCATGTTTAACATATTTGTTGGAAAAGGATTTCGGCCAAAAGTACTTTTTGCTCTTCATTTCCCAGTTCAATCCTGCATAAATGTAGATCTCATAACATCTAGACCAGTGATACGATATTTTCTGGCTTCATGCCTCTCATGGGAATTTTGTTCAAGGATGAATAGTTCATCTTGATCTTCATTCAAAATACTGCCATACAGAGTTTCACAGCAATTTGACGAAAAATCAGCTGCCAGGCTGGCAATTTCCATCATTATAACGGACTGTGCAGCATCATTTAAAATTTCGCTACCTACTTCATTCAAACTGATTGCTGTGGTCCTGCTTGCAGCACGGTCACAACTCTTCACACGTCCTTTTCTAAAACATGTGAAAACATATAGGTATAAATTATAATGATTATATATTTTTTTTTTCTTCAAGTGAAAAAAAAAAACTGTCTACTCTATCTACACATACCTACGAATGTTTTGCGATAGCAGAGTTTGGTAATTTCTCAATGAAAAATTCAAACATAGATTTCTGTTCGAGTTTCTGTTTATCTGATGAATTTGAATATGTATCCAGGTGACCAACTTTCGTTTTGATGCAATGCATTTCAAGTACAGGAATGGGCTTATATTTATCATGGACAAATCCTTTCCTACCAGACCAAGCACAAGCAAGTTGAGTTTGTGAGATATCTTCTAACTCGAACAGATTTTGCCTCGAAATTTGAACAATAATGAAAAACAACCTACATAATAATACATAAAATGTATAAAATAACTGAACAACAATGAAAAAAATACCTTGTTAACATGTTTCTGAAACTTCCCATTCAAGAAGCAGCAACACGAATGCTCACCAAAACAATCGTATATACATTGTATCAAATTATTGAAATATAAACAATGAATAATGAAATTACATAACATTGTATCAAAATTATTTCACTCTCAAGATTTGTTCAAATTATGATGATGATGATGGGGGGAAAAGCTTATAAGGTCCATGTTTCTGGAACTTTTGAAACCTAGGAAAAAGAAAAATAAAAGAAATAAAATGATTTAAATATTCATCATATAAAATACATGCATAGGTACTTACAGTTGGCTTTCACATGAGTGGGTAACTGGAGGACCCCTAGCTTTCTGGAACTTTTGAAGTCTAAGAAAAATAAAAATAAGATCAAATAATTATCCTGGTAAATGAAATAGGAAAAGTATGAATAAGAATGCTGATTTAAATATTTATCATATGAAATGCTGGTATACTTACAGAAGGCTCATCCCATGAGTGGTCAATTGGTAGTGGAACATCTGGTTTTGGTGGAATATAAATCCTTTGTAGTTCTGATGTTTTTTCTGATGCCATCTCTGTCCAAAACAGATGTTTTGGACAGCTTTTGTTATGCTGCTCCAGCTCCTTGATATTCTTAAATATGTGTAGTGGCGTATATTTGCGTTGAACCAAGTCGGGATGAGCTTGACTGCATTTTCTTATGTGGTTTGCGAACCTCATACCGCTCTTTACTAGGTGTTTGGTGTTGTATGGACAAACGTCTAGATCTTCATCCTGTTAAATAATATTGCTGTATAGTTCAAAAAATTCAAAGTATAATCAACTACTCACCATTTTTTGACTAATCTTTTTTTTTTCGGCTGCGGTTCGAGGGCAACTGGTCACGATTCCAAGGTTTTTTTTGTTCGGGGGTTCCGGCCCCAAGGAGAGGAATCTGAAACCAGACACTCTATGGTCCGAGAACATAGAGAAGTGTGGGATTCGACCCACTAAACCTCTTCTCCGCATTAGGACGTCAGGGATAAGCCCTTTAGTGTGCCAATCTTCTCACTTAATTTGACCTCTTTGGTACCGGGTTACCTTCCGGAAGGCATCTAGATATTCAGGTAGGAATGCCAAAAACCCGATTTCTACCTGCGCAGACTGATCTCTAATGGCTACGAAAAATGAAAGAAAAGAAATAAAAAAATACGAAAAAGCTGGAGCCTATTCCAGCGGTGAATCGCGTGCGAGACGGATCTTGTCCTAACTAAAGCTAGCGCTTGGTACGTGCTTTGTCGCTTAATTTCGGTCGACCTAGCTTGGTACATCTCCCAGGTTTTTTGTAAAGCAAAAATCCAACTTAGATTTGGTTTCTTGGTCACTTATGAGCCCGAACACAGAGATCTGCTGGATCGTAATCCACCAGAGCTCTGAGTTTGGGATCGTCGTGCGTTGCGGGCAGATCAAAAGTTTTCCCGGCCTTGGCTCTCATGAATTGGCGGACTGTTTGCCACTCCAAGAGTTACCTATAAATAAACACTTTATTTCCAATAATGCAACTGGCTCTCCCTCAGAATTTACTACCACACCATCTGGAGAAAAGCCTCAAAACATCAAACTCAAAGAATATGATCAATTCGATCCAATGTTCATGATAACTGGAATAGAAAAAGGATATAGTGACAAAGATTTTATTGATGAACTGGTTAAGCTTAACCAAGAAATAGAGGAAGAATTGAATGATAAGGTTACTGGAAAAATCAAAGTTGTTACAAAGCGGCAATGCAGGCATCCGTTCAAAGAAAATTGGATTCTCCAAGCTCCGGCGAATGTAGCCAAATGGTTCTTGAAAAAAGAAATGGTTAACTTTGATCTGATGAAGGTTCACGTTCACGAACACATAAATTTAGCAATCTGTCTCAAGTGCTCTGGGTATGGACACATAGCAAGGTATTGTAGGGACAAGCAGTGTTGTCATAAATGTGGGGGCGAGCACGCTGGCAAGGATTGTCAAGCAACACAGAGGAAATGTCCAAATTGCACTAAAATGAAAAACAAGCCAGAAGAAAGTATGCATTCTGCAAGAGATGAGAATTGCCCAATATATAAAAGAAGACTCTCAATCCATAAAAGTCATATAAACTATTCCAGTTCTTTTTTATCGCAAACATAAAAATTGGGGAGACAGAAAAGTCAGACAAAGAAGTGGTGAGCATCATACATCAGAATGTCCAATCTATCGGAAACTCTGTAGACCGAATCAATGACATGATGGAAAAAAAATCAGACTGCAAGGTTTTATGCATAAGTGAACACTGGAAGAGTGAGGATCAGCTGGAGAAGTATGTGATAAACGGTTTAAGTCTAGTGTCAAAGTTCTGCAGAGATGAAGGTCAACATGGTGGTTGTGCTGTGTATGCTAGGGAAAATCTGGAGTGTAAAGAAAGGTTAGACATTAAGAAAATGTCGATAAGTGGAGTATTTGAGTTTTCGGCAATTGAATGCAGTTTTTGTAAAGTAGGTACTATTATTGTTTGTATATATAGACCACCATCCGGGGAGATAACTGTCTTTTTAGACAGAATAGAATGTTTGCTATCAAAAATGTTCAAAGAAAACAAGTCAATATTTATCCTAGGCGACGTAAATATAGAACTTTTAGAGGACAATAAATCAAAAACTGAACTATTGTCTATAATGTCTTCTTTTAACGTGGTGCAAACTATTTTTGTAAATACCCGAATATCAAGAAATAGTTCTAGTTGTATTGATAATATTTTTACAAACGCAGAATTCATAAAAACTAAAGTCTTTGAAAACTTTGTATCGGACCATATGGCACAAAAAATTGAAGTTGAGGTCAGTACTACTCGAGAAAAGTCTTATATTTTCACTAGATCTTTTACTGATGAAAATAAATCAAATTTTTTGCACTGTTTAGAAGAACAAGATTGGCTAGAAGTGTTTAATGTAGAGAAAAATAATGTAAACGAACAATGGAATATTTTTACAAATATAGTAGTAGGTTTGTTTAACCAAAACTTTCCTCGAAAATTAATGTCAAAAAATCAAAGAAAAAAGAAAAACTCAGATACCACTGTTATGGAATGTAAACGGCGATTGGATAGTTTATTAATGTTATCTAGATTTGACTCAAAATATGAACAACATTATAAGGAAGAAAAAAGAGTATATGATAAACTTCTAGTATCACTGAGAAAAAATAGTTACCAAAATCGCATGAAAAATTCAGATAATAAGACTAAATGTATGTGGTCCATTTGCAGAGAGATAACGGGGAAAAATTCGAATTGCTCTGAGTTTAAAGTTGGGGGAGATCCAGAAGATCTAGGAGATGAATATAACAGCTTCTTGTTATCAGCGGTACCAGAACTTTTGAAAAACAGACAATATAGGCCCTTTTCCTGTAATTTAGTAAAAAATAACCGATCGATGTTTCTCAGACCTGTTACACCACATGAGATTTTGGAGATTGCTAGTAAATTGAAAAATAAGCACAGCAGTGGTATAGATGAACTTCCAACAAGCATTGTAAAGCTCGCAGCACCATCCTTAATGCATATCCTGGCATACATTATAAATAATTCATTTAGTTTTGGAGTTTTTCCGGATAACTTGAAAATTGCGCTGATCAAACCTCTGTATAAGAAGGGAGATCCAAAGAGCCTGGATAGTTACAGACCTATAAGCTTACTACCTGCGTTTTCAAAAATATTTGAACAAGCAATGAATATCAGATTGATGAATTTTTTGAGTGAATGCGATATTTTTAGTAGTTGTCAGCATGGATTTTTGAAATACAAATCTACACAAACGGCGATTTTTGAATTCATAACATATATACTGAATCACATTGAAAAAGGGGAACTTGCCCTCGGCATGTTTCTCGATTTGTCCAAAGCGTATGACTGTTTAGATAGACAAATACTCATTGATAAGTTGGAATGTTATGGAGTTAGGGGAAATGCTAAAGAGTGGCTAACTTCATACTTGAACAATCGTACCCAATGTGTGAGTATAACAAAAAATGGAAAAACTTCACAGTCGACTATTTTGGAAAATAATGTGGGAATAGCCCAAGGTAGTATTCTGGGACCTCTCCTGTTTATTGTATTTGTAAATGATATGCCGGCAGTGATCAATGAACCTATTCAACATATTGTGCAATATGCAGATGATACCAACCTAATCACGGGAAGCAGAGAATTGAAAGATGTGCTTTTAAAATCAGAAATACTCCTTGAGTTGGTGACAGAGTGGTTCAATCAAAATCGACTTATCTTGAATAAAGAAAAGACAAACACCATTTTGTTTAGTACAAAACAGACCAAAACAATCAAACCCAACAAAATCGAAAACTTGAACATTACAGTGTCGGATAACGCTAAATTCCTTGGAGTTCATATCAATGAGTATTTAGATTGGAACCATCACATCAATAGCACGGTTAAAAAATTAAACTCAATTTGTTATGGTATTCGGATCATGAGAAGATACTTGGATGAAAAAACGCTAAAAATAACATACTTAGCAAATTTTGAATCGGTCCTAAAATATGGGATTATTTTCTGGGGAAAGCATATGCTAACACAAAGTATTTTTATTGTACAAAAAAGAGTAGTCAGAGTGCTCAAAAATAAAAAGTATCTAGAAAGTTGTAGGGGTGAATTTAGAAACTTAGGTATCATGACGACTTATGCCGTGTATATATATGAATGTTTATTGTTTTATATTAAAAATAAGGACCGTTTTGAAATGAAAACTCAACATAGATATAAGACTCGATCGTTAGACGTAATGTATCCAACCCATAGACTTACACTGACCGAAAAATGCCCTCAATATATGTGTTTGAGACTGTATAACTCCTTACCCCAGGAAATAAAGGCAATAAGCTCAGTTAAATTATTTAAGAAAGAAATAAAGAAGTATCTGGTGGAACTAGAGCCTTACAGCTTGAGCGATTTTTGTGATAGTTATAGGTAGATTGTAGAATATTTTTTGCTGTTTGACGTCATTTCATTCTGTGTTTCATGTAAACATAATTCTGAAATAAAGTTTATTATTATTATTATTATTATTATTATTATTAACCATTTATTCTCTGGTGATGTTATCATGTCATATCCTGTTGTCGATATAAAAGATTCTCTCGCAAATTTTTCATATTTTTGGCCATGTTTAACATATTTGTTTGAAAAGGATTTTGGCCAAAAGAACTTTTTGCTCTTCATTTCCCAGTTCAATCCTGCATAAGTGTAGATCTCATAACATCTTGAGCCAGTAATACGATATTTTCTGGCTTCATGCCACTCATGGGAATTTTGTTCAAGGATGAATAGTTCATCTTGATCTTCATTCAAAATACTACCATATAGAGTTTCATAGCAATTTGACAAAAAATCAGCTGCCAGGCTGGCAATTTCCATCATTATAACGGACTGTGCAGCATCATTTAAAATTTCGCTACCTACTTTATTCAAACTGATTGGTTTGGTTCTGCTTGCAGCACTGTCACACTCTTCACACGTCCTTTTCTAAAACATGTGAAAACATATAGGTATAAATTATAATGATTATATTTACTTTTTTTTTTCTTCAAATGAAGAAAAAACTGTCTACTCTATCTACAGATACTCACGAATTCACGAATGTTTTGCCATAGCAGAGTTTGGTGATTTCTCAATGAAAAATCTAAACATAGATTTCTGTTCGAGTTTCTGTTTATCTGATGAATTTGAATATGTATCCCAGTGACCAACTTTCGTTTTAATGCAAGGCATTTCAAGTACAGGAACGGGCTTGTATTTATCCTGGACAAATCCTTTCCTACCAGACCAAGCACAAGCAAGCTGAGTCTGTGAGATATCTTCTAACTCGAACAGATTTTGCCTTGAAATTTTAACAATTATGAAAAACTGTAGAATTTGATCCAAGGTATATTTTTGTAATATTAAAATGTTTCTTGTGGTTAAATAAACTGTCGCACTTGTTTATCTTTTTTTATTAGGTTCTCGTTGTTAGTCTAACAGAATGAGAGCGCAGTAGGCTCTTGCGCGTCCTCAAATACTATATCTACAATGTTGCCAATGTTACAATCAAATAAATAATTCTAAGTAAAATATATACACCTTACATCCCTTCTTACAAGATAAAAGAAAATCACAAAACCTATGTCCTTTTTCATTCTACCTCTCAAAAAATATGGATCTCTAACAAATTTGTTATGTACAGATGTTCTATCACAATCAGGTCTATTTTCATTTAATATAGGTTTTCTTCTTAAAATTAAATGTTGTCGAGTACGTCTATAATCATTACCAAAACTATCTCTAATTACAAATGATCTTGGTTCCTTACATTTCTTGAATACAATACCATTTTCCCATTGATCCTTATTTTTAAATAACACATTATCATTTACCTTCCCACCTGCCAAGTTTCGAGTTGTCCTATCATAATAAAATTTTTGTCTGTTACGTCTACATGATTTCTTTTGTTTCAATTTTTGCCTATTGATTAGCATAGGTTTGAGCATAGAATCTACAACTGGCAAGTCATCCTTCAAACGTCTATTAAGCAACATTCGAGCGGGAGATAAACCTAGATCCGGTATTGGAGTGTTTCTGTGATTTAACAAATAAATTTCAAGATTTTTCAATGTACCATTATCTTCAAAAAAACACTTTTTAACATACAGTGTGACCCATTTGTTTTGGGAACACCCTGATAAAAAGTTTATTTCTTAACCGATTTGGTTCGTTTTTTTTTTGGATTGTAGAGCTCGAAAAATTGTATATTCTTGGCAAAAAGTGACCTTCGCCATTTTGACTTCAATGCCTACTATGTTAGTTTTTTAAGGGCAAAATTTCAGGAAACCATATTAGCGATTTTTTTTAAAAAAATCTGTGTGCGCCACTGGATTCAGCATCCTTCAAAACGGGTCTATACAAATTTTCAACCGAAAATATCAAGTTGAAAAAAATTAAAAATTCGCACTCAAACAATCTTTGATTCTATCAAAACAAATAAAAATGACATAAAACTAAAAATTTGTAACTTCTACCAAACCACCATCAACTTCAATGCATTTATCATTTCTTTTGATAGAATCAAAGATTGTTAAAGTGCGAATTTTTAAATTTTTTCAACTTGATATTTTCGGTTGAAAATTTGTATAGACCCGTTTTAAAGGATGCTGAATCCAGTGGCGCACACAGATTTTTTCTAAAAAAATCGCTAATATGGTTTCCTGAAATTTTGCTCTTAAAAACTAGGCCTTGAAGTCAAAATGGCGAAGGTCACTTTTTGCCAAGAATATACAATTTTTCGAGCTCTACAATCCAAAAAAAAAAACGAACCGAATCGGTTAAGAAATAAACTTTTTATCAGGGTGTTCCCAAAACAAATGGGTCACACTGTAGATTTGCAAATATTTACACTTTTCAGCTAAACCATTACTTTGTGGATGATTTGGGCTAGATGTCGTCAAAGTGATGTGATTATTTAAAAATTGTTGAAAAGCCAATGAACTAAATGGGTTATTATCAGGAACAATGATACAAGGAAAACCATGAAAAGAAAAAATCGAGGTTAAAGCTTTAATGCACTCTTCAGCAGTTTTGTTCCTAAGTTTTTTTAATTCAATCCAGTTTGAAAAATAATCAATCACAGACAAAAAAAAATAACCTTTAAATTCCAAAATATCCATGGCAATTTTTTCCCAAGGCCTATCAGGTATTTTATGTTGTTTTAAGGGTAATTTAGGGTTATTTTGACAAAATCTTAAGCAAACATCACAATTTAAGATAAAATTAGAAATTTCTTCACTAATATTTGGCCAGAAAATTGTGTCACGTGCCCTGGACCTGCATTTATTTATACCACTGTGCCCCCCATGTAGTTTTTCCAACATAGAGACTCTCAGTTTAGTGGGAATTACCAATCTATCACCATAAAAAATTGAATCATTTTCAACTGATAATTCATCTTTAATTTGATAAAACTTTTGTAGTTCATTGGATAACTTTTTAACATTTTTTGGACAACCCTGTCATAAAAAATTTAGTAATAAAGACAAAGATTCATCATTTTTATTTTCAGTTAAAATTTGAGACAGTTTTTCATCACTCATTAAATATTTTTTTTCGATACTATGTACGATAAAGTTATTTCTAGGATCTTCTACCACAGGGTGTTTTAAAAAAGATCTTGATAAAAAATCAGCAATAAACATTTGCTTTCCAGGTAAATAACTGACAAATAGTTGATACTTCATCAATCTAAGGAGTAGTCTTTGTAATCTACTTGAAACTTTGTTTATATCTTTTTTAAAAATGATTACAAGTGGCTTATGATCTGTACGAATCTGGACATTTTCTTTGCCATAAATATAATATCTAAATTTTTCAGCTGCAAATAAAATTGCCCCCAACTCTCTTTCAATACAAGCCCATCTTTTTTCTGTATCGGATAAAGCTCTACTTGCAAACGCGATAGGTTGTCCATTTTGCAACAAACAAGCCCCCATGCCCTCTTGACTAGAATCGCATTGTATAACTACTGGTACATTGATGTCATAATGTTTCAGGCATGGTGGTGAAGTCAACATTTGTTTCAGTGTCAACCCTTTCGGAATGAATCTTTTCCCAACTCCAAATCACATTGTCGCAAGTTAATTTTCTCAAAGGTGCTGTAATTTGAGAGAGATTTGGCAAAAATTTTGCAGGCAAGACGTTGCATTGTGCTCCTGTGTCCACGTTAAAAAGTACATTTGTATTATTTATCGAGATATTTTCTAAAATTTCATTTTTAACATTTTTTGAACTACTGTGTATAATATCAGATGATATTGACTCAACCTGTAAACAGTCTATAAAAAATTCATCATCTGAGGAATTCGAACACGAAGTCAAATCTAGGTTGTTTACCTTTTTTTGTCTATCAGACATTTTTTTACTATATCCTTTTTTATCATTAAATTTATTTTGCGAACAACAGGTTTCAAAATGATTTGGTTTTTTACATATGTTACAAAGTTTTCCATAAGCTGGGCACCTACCAAAGTTATGTTTTGTATTGCACTTGTGACATAATTTGAAATTATTTTTTTGAAATTTATAAGAACTAATATTATTATAATTATTAGGTCTAATAGGAGAATTATCATAATTATTATGCCTAGAATTTTTTTGAAAATGATTTTTTGATTTATTATCATAATTATCAGAAAAACGACTTTTCTGGCTCATCCTGTGCGATCCAACAATGTCCACTGAAGATGTGGAAGGCTGACTTTTCTCCATGTCTTCCATCTGCTTCCTTTCCTGGTCATAGATTTTGCACCTTGCCTCCACTTTTTGCAAAGTCAGCTTGTCGGTTTGGAAAAGTTGCTCCCTCAGTGTCTGATTGAGCATCCCCATGATCACTTTGTCCCGTACCATGTCATCTACGTCGTTATATTCGCAGGAAGACACCAATGTCTTCAGCTGGGTTATGTAAGAGCTGATTGACTGGCCCGGCTTTTGTGTACAACTCAAAAAACGGAACCATTTGTATACAACGTTTTTCTTCGGCTCGCAGTAGGTGGTGAATTTTTTTCTTACATCCTCAAGATTCGCTTTGTTCATCTTGATGTTTAGTGTGTTGATAATTTCCACACCATCATCCCCAATCAAGTTTAGGAAAATTGCTATCTTGATTGCCTCCGTTGCTTCATTTTTTTCTATCGCCACCAGGTATACCTCGAATTTTTGCCACCATCTCGACCAATTTTCAGCCACATTGCCGGTAACAAAATCCATGGCTGGAGGTGCTCGCAGGAAATCCAATATCATCTGGTTCTTTGACGCACTTATCTTCAATTTTCTTCGTGAGTTTTACACCTGACACCATGTAGCATTTTAGTTTGGTATATTTTTGTAATATTAAAATGTTCCTTGTGGTTAAATAAAACTGTCGCACTTGTTTATCTTTTTTTATTATGTTCTCGTTGTTAGTCTAACAGAATGAGAGCGCAGTAGCCTCTTGCGCGTCCTCAAATACTATATCTACAATGTTGCCAATGTTACAATCAAATAAATAATTCTAAGTAAAATATATACACCTTCCAAAACAACCTACATAATAATACATAAAATGTATAAAATAACTAAATAATAATGAAAAAAATAATTTGTTAACATGTTACTGAGACTTCCCCTTCAAGAAGCAGCAACACGAATGCTCACCAAAACAATTGTATATACATTGTATCAAATTATTAAAATATAAACAACGAATAATGAGATTACATTACATTGCATTAAAATTATTTCACTCTCAAGATTTGTTCAAATTATGATGATGATGATGTGGGGGAAAGCTTAGGTCCATGTTTCTGGAAGTTTTGAAACCTAGGAAGAAGAAAAATAAAATAAATAAAATGATTCAAATATTCATCATATAAAATACATGCATAGGTACTTACAGTTGGCTTTCACATGAGTGGGTAACTGGAGGACCCCTAGCTTTCTGGAACTTTTGAAGTCTAAGAAAAATAAAAATAAGATCAAATAATCATCCTGGTAAATAAAATAGGAAAAATATGAATAAGAATGCCGAATCAAATATTTATCATATAAAATGCTGGTATACTTACAGAAGGCTCATCCCATGAGTAGTCAATTGGTGGCGGAACATCTGGTTTTGGTGGAATATACTTCCTTTGTAATTCTGATGTTTTTTCTGATGCCATCTAAGTCTAAAACAGACGTTCTGGACAGCTTTTTTGTAATGCTCCTCCAGCTCCTCGATATTCTTAAATATGTGAAGTGGCGTGTATTTGCATTGAACCAAGTCGCGATGAGCTTGACTGCATTTTCTAATGTGGTTTGCAAACCTTATACCGCTTTTTACTACACAAAACAAAAAACGTACGCAATATTAATAAAAAAAATGATTATCGTAATAATTTGTTACATTAATTTTGCTCCGATGCTCAAAATTACTACCACAATCCTTTTAAAGTATTATTCAATGTACAAGGACGTAATGTTAATGCTTAGTGAACATTGATTTAAGTCAGGAACGATTTAAATAAAAATACTGATATTAATGACCATTGACATGGATTAATGTCCCGATACATTGAATCTATATCTAGTGAACATCACCCAATTAATAAATTTTGAATCAATTGATAATTAAAAAACATTATTCCAATCACCCAATATACATTGATTAATAACCGGTGAGCATTATTATAATGCAAAAAGTCTTAACACATTTCGTGCCACGTCATACAAACATGTATGACACAACTGTTTCATCCAGGGCCGCGTCATTCAATTGTGTATGACGACAAGCTATACATATCAGGCCGTGTCATTCAGTTGTGTATGACTTGCCGTGCAATCTAAACGGGCATCTTAAAGTTTGGCCTCGTAGTAACATTTTTGAATATTTGGCTCGAGAAAATAGGTTACTACAGAAAAACAACATAATTTTTTTATCGTTTTATTTCAGAATAAACAATGCTTTATATATTTTCTTCAATCAATGCTGGAAAATAGGTAGAAAAATCAAGAGGAGTAACATTTTCTCAAATGAAATCAAAATCTTTAAAAAAACTAAAGTAAACTGCTAAAAAAGTTATTTATGTTTTAAATTAAAACATTCTAAGCATATCTGCGGTGCACCAGGACATGCACTGCAATAAGTATACACCATTTATGATTTTTTTCGCGCTTCTATGCGTCCGACTTCTTGTTGAGCTCTTGCGTAACAGACGCTGCACTTTCTTCTAATTTTTTTTCCATCTCCGTCCGTTCTTTGCTCAATATGGTGGTATCCACTTTTAGAGGTTTTTGGTGTCTTAGAAGATTCCTCTAATTGTAATAGTTCATTTATCAATTTTTCCCGGAAAGTTACGATAGTCAATTTAGTTTTTGTTATACGTTTGTAAACTACCCAGGAATTAACAACAGATGTGCCGAATAGCAGTTCTAGACCTAATTTTCGATACCACTTGACTCCTTTTCGTAAAGTAGTGACGTAAGATCCCATCTGATCCGATAAGTCAATTCCTGCTTTTCCTTTATTATATGCCAACACCGCTGATGGTTTTTCAAGAGATTTCTTTGATTTTCGTCCCCTCTTCTTTGTCAAATCTTTCCCTGGTTGCGTTGAGTCTTCTTCCTCAATCACCTCAATTGGAGATGAGCGGCTTGTAGAGGGTTGGGATTCCGGTGGTAGGGTGTGTTCTTCAACAGTAGCATTCTTTACCAACCGCTTTGTTGAAACCATAACTGGAGCATGCTTTGTTGATAAAAGTCTGACGTCCCGAGTGTCTTTCCACTTTAGTACGACGATTCCCTTGTCGTCTTCTCGGGATACTAATTCCCCTCTCTTCAAGTTTGCATGCAAAACTTCTTTTGGTAGATATTTTTTGTTTGCCCTCAATGTTCCAATAACATGTGTTTCTCTGGACAATAATGTTTTTGCCAGTTCGTAGCTCGTATAAAAATTGTCAACGTACAGAGTTCTTCCTTGATCTAACAAACCATCCAAGAGCTTCATGCAAACATTCTTTGCCAAGCCCATTTCTCTTTCGCCTGTTGAAGATTTTCCTCCATAAATTCTTAGGGACCAAGTATATCCTCCATCCGAACATAATTTGAAAAGTTTAATTCCATAGCGATGGGCTTTATTTGGGATGTATTGCCTAAAAATTAGACGACCTCTCCACGGTACTAAAGTCTCATCAATAACTACATTCTCCCCAGGACAAAACAGGTCTTGAAATTTTTGTTGTAGGAGGTTTACAAGAGGTTGAATCTTTCTCAAACGGTTTTCTTCTTCAGTTACCTCATTGTTATTGAAATGTATCATCGCTAGTAACAACTGATACCTATTCCGTGACATTATAGATTGTGGCACCTCTTGTTTATAGATTTTTCGTGTTGACCAATAATCTTTTCGCGAACTGAGTCTCACCAGACCCATCCAGAGTGTTAGCCCCAAAAATCTTCTTAGTTCATTATTATTGGTAGGAGACCACTGATTGATTTGAGCTCCTTTTGTTTTTTGTTGGGAATTAATCTTCTGTTGTGCAAATCTGTTTGTCTCTGTAACGATAAAGTCAATAACTTCATCGTCAATAATAGAATTGAACACCTCCAATGGCGTGGGATTTTGGGGAACGTCCTTTTGTAACCCCTCCGGACCAGTAAACAGGAATTGCTTGTGCCTGCCCGTATATTCTGTCCACGCAGCTACCTCATTGTCCTCTACCTTATCTGCTCTTATTTGATTTTCCATGTCCTCTGCAATTTCCTCCATTTCCAAATCTTGAATAATATCATTGATATCCCGAGCTTCATCTTCACTGGAATCATCAGAGGAGATATTGGGTTTATCAGCTTTTTTCACAGGTAACCAGCCGGGATCCTGGATCGAGTCATCCGAACTAAAGTCTTTGTAACTAATGTCACTTTCACTGTCCATTTCTTCCGCAATTTTCTCAAGCTCTGATTGAGTCAAGGGTCTATTTCTTTTACTCATTTTACAGTCTTTGTTTACTTATCACTTACCCGTAAAATAAATTTATGATTTGTGGTTATGAAACACAGTGTTGCATTTTAGCTAAACTCGTGTTAGAAAAAATGCAACTCGGCAATTTGAAATTAACTGATATAAATTGATTGTTGATATTGTAAAATCCGTAAATCATGATTCATCGTATTTTAGGATTGGTACTTGGGTTAGAAAATCTGAAAACAAAAGTCATTCATAAATGAATGACGTGGCCCCACATGAAAAAAAACGGGAAATTTTCTTGGAGGGCCGCGTCATCCATATATGAATGACATGATCAAAAATCAAAATTGATTGAACAAAACAAATAAAACCTAAAATTGATGAACAACTTGCCGTTTAAAATAAACTTAGACACGAGAAAACAAAAAAAATCATTTGGCCCCTGATCAAAACTACCGTTATAGCCTTGGCACGAAATGTGTTGATGGTAGAACTGAAATAAGGGATGGAAAAAATATCGATTTGTCGATACCGGAATGGATCGATATAAAAAATGTGTCGATATTTTATCGATGTTTATATACTGGGGGATTTAAATTTAAAGCTCACCATGGGGATTTTGAAAACGGTAAAAGATACCCACCAATCTAAAGGGTGTTACAAATTCGACGCCCACCATTGGGATCCTGGAAACGGTTAGTGATACAGGGATGGTTAAATTGGGGCAAAGTTGCGCATTTTCAAGCTCAACTATAAACCGTTTTAAAAAATTAACAATTTTGTGCCGTTTCGGAATTATACCAGAAAAACCAAAATTTGACCGATTTTTTTTTTTTATTTCCTGAGTTTAATTCGAAGAGATTTTTTAAAATAGATCAAACTTTTATGTAGCCACATTTCCTCTTCTACAAAATGACGTTTCTAAATTTAAGATGCAACATTTCGACATTGAGCTGCCATCATTAAATTTAGGGAAGTTGCGCATTTTCGAGGGTGCTCATATTTTTAAAAATTATAAAACTGTAAATTAAAGAAGTAAAAATAAGAATAAACTTACAATTCCTTTTGCTAAAGGCTATAGGTTAATTATTTGTCGAGATATTTAAGACCAAGGACAGAGTTTAAAAACTACCAATTTTGAGGAACCAAACTCAAGATCAATTATTATGAAAAAAATAAAACCCTTTGGTATTTTAGCATCCTTATATTTATTCAAACATTTTAAAAACTTAAAGGAATATAACCCTAAACAAACTCCAATCCCGCTTTACTTATTTACTATCTAAGAAGTTGCATAGAACATGGACTTTGGGAAATGAAGTCGAGGACTTCATTCTATAAAAATAGGTTTCTATAAATGACCAGAACATGACACATTCTTCTGGGAAATTAAGGTTAAACATATAGAAAATTTTAAAGCAAATATCTACAGCTCTAATAAGATTAAAAAATTTGTATTTCGTACCATCGAAATAGGTATATATTTCTTTAATATTTGTTATGTCGTCAGCTATTACAAAAACAAAGGGTTGGATTGCTGTGTTTTTGGATTTCAGAACATTAATCCATTCTTCAATTTCCTGAGTGGTTTTTGCAACGTATAAAAATGATTGCTGAGAGTCTTGTATTGTGTACTTTGTTGTTTGTCGTTTTCCTGTAACGTCTTTTTTTATTATTTTACCTGTAGGAACAAGGTATCCATGCAATGCCCACAACACTGCTGCATGATGGCGTCCACCTGCAAATAAAATAAAGCATATTTTTGCACTAAAATTAAAATTACACCTTAAAACTAAGCCGAAAGTTGGAGCTTGTCTGATGAAAGGGGGCCTTTGACTTTACCTCGCTTACTTAGTTTGTACCAGGACTCACTAACCCAGAGGGGCTGCTGTGTTTACGTGCCCCCTGAAGCACGGCTAGTGCTAATAAACTTGAAATAAAAAAGTAACAGTGGCCATCAGGATTCGAACCATGGTTCGCTCTGCATTTCTGAAGTCGTAGTCCGGGGCATTTTACTACTAAACGATACTAGCCAAACATGTTTATATCTCAAAATATTAAAGCAATTTTCGAATTTAAAAGTAAAAATGTATAGGTTCCTACTACAGTTTTTTTCAAATTAGAGAATTGGATAGGCAACATGTTCAAGTAAAAATGTAGGTACCTATAACACAGTTTTTTCCAATTCAAGAATTGAACGATCAACAGCTTCTACCCTCTGAAAATACTCGGAAAATTATCTATAAAGGTCTAAAAGCGAGATTCTTTTTTGGTAAAGCAACAATGAAATCTTTTTGAATGGGTTTTAGTTTTGCAGAAAATAGAAAATTTTAATCTATAGAATTCAAATTAGTTGCCTATACAGGTGTGGTCACTTGAGTGTGCAACATATGGTTTTTTTTTCAAGATTTTTTTTGGGTATTTCGCCACACCCTATCAAATAACAATCAAACTAGTGTTTATAAACCCGATTTTCTATATTACCTGAAAAAAATTCATTAGTAAATAATAAAACCTATCAATATCAAACGTTTCGGAAACGAATCTGCTTTCGACGTCAGTGAAACATCCTAAAAAAGGAACAATTAATTCAAATTCAAAAAAATGTACTTCGTTTTTGTATGATCTTGTAGTAAAATTGGCTTTTCCGTGTTTATGACACAAAATGTCACTTTTACTGACATTGAAGTGTATGGTGTTGTTGTCATAAACACGAAAAAGCCAATTTTACTACAAAATCATACAAAAACGAACTTCATTTTTTTGAATTTGAATTAATTGTTCCTTTTTTAGGTTGTTTCACTGACGACGGAAGCAGATTCGTTTCCGAAACGTTTGATATTGATAGGTTTTATTATTTGGTAATAATTTTCAGGTATTATAGAAAATCGGGTTTATAAACACTAGTTTGATTGTTATTTTATAGGGTGTGGCGAAATACCCAAAAAAAATCTTGTAAATCATGGATGCGCCACAAAACTACGGAGCATATCTAATTGACAGATTTTTTTTTTATCAACTGCACAACCAAAATACAAATATTGCCGAAAGGTGGTGCATGTTCGATAATCATATGAGGTCCACTTAGAATGGTTGCAAGTCGAACAGCATACAGGGTAGGCCAAAAAATATGAAAATTGTACAAGAGTAAAGTAGAAAAGAATTAAAAGTGATGCCTAAATACCAAATCATGGCTTCCTAAGAAAAAAAATATATATTTTTTTAACATCTGATAATTATTTTCCAAAAAACATTTTTTTTTATGAACAATATGTCGAGGATTACGGGAATAACGGACAGTGTCTTGAGTCATCCTTTTAATAAAGAGCTACAGTTTCGATGCTATGTTGCATCTTCTTCAGGCTAAAAAATTCGTACATATGAACACTAGCAATTGAACAGTCATCAACATAAAAATCAAAACAGCAGAAAAAATAAATAAATAATAAAAAACACACAACGAACATTGTCATAAAAACATGAAACCTACCTATTAAAAAATTGGAGACCAATATTGACAGAAATTTACATTTAAACTCGAAACATGAATACAACGAACAATTAAAATATGTATATAGTACATCACTCATAAAATTATAACGGTCAATAACCAAATAAATCAATACGCTTCAAAATCACAATGTTGCAATGTCTGATCAATTACATAAATAAAATGTGGTAGAATACAAAGTTTGTTCTGGCATTCAATTATTGGCAACGTTGGCTACATTATTGTCAACTGAGCGCAACCAAAACAATCCTTGATCTATATGACAGCGGTATGAGTTTATCACATTTCAAGTTGGTACTCTATAGAAGATTTTTTGTTGTAATGGAGAAACAATGTTGCCTATATGATCTTTATGGTTGATAACTACATGATGTCGGTTGTGGAGTTATTCTATGAGTTTTTTATATAATTAAGTAACGGATGATATAATACACTCAAATTATCAACATCACTTCGAGTGTTCACCGCATTATCATGGTTCACTTGAATATGTATCATCTCGGCAATGATACGCTTATAATAATTATGTTCTCTATCCAAAATCTTCATCTCATCAAAATCGAAGTTGTGGTTTGTGTTAAAATAGTGTTGGGCAAGTGCCGATTTTTCTTGTTTTTCTCTGTTTCGTTCTCTTATGTCATAGATATGCTGTTTCTTTCTCTTTTCTAAGTATTGTTTTGTTTGACCCACATATACACTGCCACAAGAGCATGGTATACTATACACAATACCCGACTGTTTAGAGAGTGGTGTTGTATCCTTGAGTTTGGAGAATAGTGCACATGTTGTTTTTAAATTATAGAATACTAATTGTGTTTCTACACTGTTAATTAATTTTGCAATTTTTTGCGATAAACCTTGAACAAACGGAAACCGAAAATACCTCTTCGTTCGTACTCCAATTGGTGTCTCATTCCTCATATTCATTTTGTTCATGCAGAGGTTAACAAAGCTACGAGGGTAATTGTTATTACGCGCTAAGCCCATTATTTTATTCGTATTCTCTTCCCAAAAACTTTCATGGCTCAAGTGTTTCGCTCTATATATCAGATTGCACAATTTATTTACTTTATGTTGTTTGTTATGGTAGGAATAAAAATTCAACAATCTACCAGAGCTCGTAGGTTTTCATAAACCAGTTGGTCTTTAGTTCGCCTGAAATGTCTCTCAACACCAAAACATCCAAAAAGGGTAGCTCTCCAGCACTCTCGACCTCCATCGTAAATTGGATTCTTTCATTAACACTATTAAACAACGCGAGAATTTCACGCTCTGTATTCCTTGGTATGGCCATAATTGTGTCATCTACATACGCATATAGAAAAGGGATGTTATAGGTGCATTTTTTCAAAACTTCTGTCAGAACGTAGTTCATGACCAAATTTGCCAGTACCGGGCTTGCCGGGTTTCCCATGGCACTGCCATCCAATTGTTGATAGAACTGGTTCTCAAAGGTAAAATAACTAGTGTCAAAACAAAAATCCACCATCGTGACAAGAACCTCCATTGGAAAATCTGTATATGTACAAATATGCCGTTTATATTTATGTAATATCTCTATTACTAAAGCTCTTGGTATATTGGTGAATAAGGAAATTACATCCAATGATACAAGTATATAGTCAGCTGGAATAACAGTATTTCTCATCAAGTCAACAAATTCGAAGGAATTCTTTATATTGCATTGGAATGTTGTTGTTAATGGTGAAAGAACTTCATTCAATAAAGTGGCAATTTTATAACTAGGGGAGTTGGTACAGCTTACTACCGGTCTCATTTTTACT
>OY293312.1:13650502-13726647 GCA_958502075.1 Orchestes rusci | reverse complement strand
AAAATTATTCGTCATTACCTCCAAAATTATATGGTCTTAGAAAGACACACAAAGAAGGAGTAAAAATGAGACCGGTAGTAAGCTGTATCAACTCCCCTAGTTATAAAATTGCCACTTTATTGAATGAAGTTCTTTCACCATTAACAACAACATTCCAATGCAATATAAAGAATTCCTTCGAATTTGTTGACTTGATGAGAAATACTGTTATTCCAGCTGACTATATACTTGTATCATTGGATGTAATTTCCTTATTCACCAATATACCAAGAGCTTTAGTAATAGAGATATAACATAAATATAAACGGCATATTTGTACATATACAGATTTTCCAATGGAGGTTCTTGTCACGATATTGGATTTTTGTTTTGACACTAGTTATTTTACCTTTGAGAACCAGTTCTATCAACAATTGGATGGCAGTGCCATGGGAAACCCGGCAAGCCCGGTACTGGCAAATTTGGTCATGAACTACGTTCTGACAGAAGTTTTGAAAAAATGCACCTATAACATCCCTTTTCTATATGCGTATGTAGATGACACAATTATGGCCATACCAAGGAATACAGAGCGTGACATTCTCGCGTTGTTTAATAGTGTTAATGAAAGAATCCAATTTACGATGGAGGTCGAGAGTGCTGGAGAGCTACCCTTTTTGGATGTTTTGGTGTTGAGAGACATTTCAGGCGAACTAAAGACCAACTGGTTTATGAAAACTACGAGCTCTGGTAGATTGTTTAATTTTTATTCCTACCATAACAAACAACATAAAGTAAATACATTGTGCAATCTGATATATAGAGCGAAACACTTGAGCCATGAAAGTTTTTGGGAAGAGAATACGAATAAAATAATGGGCTTAGCGCGTAATAACAATTACCCTCGTAGCTTTGTTAACCTCTGCATGAACAAAATGAATATGAGGAATGAGACACCAATTAGAGTACGAACGAAGAGGTATTTTCGGTTTCCGTTTGTTCAAGGTTTATCGCAAAAAATTGCAAAATTAATTAACAGTGAAGAAACACAATTAGTATTCTATAATTTAAAAACAACATGTGCACTATTCTCCAAACTCAAGGATACAACACCACTCTCTAAACAGTCGGGTATTGTGTATAGTATACCATGCTCTTGTGGCAGTGTATATGTGGGTCAAACAAAACAATACTTAGAAAAGAGAAAGAAACAGCATATCTCTGACATAAGAGAACGAAACAGAGAAAAACAAGAAAAATCGGCACTTGCCCAACACTATTTTAACACAAACCACAACTTCGATTTTGATGAGATGAAGATTTTGGATAGAGAACATAATTATTATAAGCGTATCATTTCCGAGATGATACATATTCAAGTGAACCATGATAATGCGGTGAACACTCGAAGTGATGTTGATAATTTGAGTGTATTATATCATCCGTTACTTAATTATATAAAAAACTCATAGAATAACTCCACAACCGACATCATGTATTTATCAACCATAAAGATCATATAGGCAACATTGTTTCTCCATTACAACAAAAAATCTTCTATAGAGTACCAACTTGAAATGTGATAAACTCATACCGCTGTCATATAGATCAAGGATTGTTTTGGTTGCGCTCAGTTGACAATAATGTAGCCAACGTTGCCAATAATTGAATGCAAGAACAAACTTTGTATTCTACCACATTTTATTTATGTAATTGATCAGAGACATTGCAACATTGTGATTTTGAAGCGTATTGATTTATTTGGTTATTGACCGTTATAATTTTATGAGTGATGTACTATATACATATTTTAATTGTTCGTTGTATTAATGTTTCGAGTTTAAATGTAAATTTCTGTCAATATTGGTCTCCAATTTTTTAATAGGTAGGTTTCATGTTTTTATGACAATGTTCGTTGTTTGTTTTTTATTATTTATTTATTTTTTCTGCTGTTTTGATTTTAATTTTGATGACTGTTCAATTGCTAGTGTTCATATGTACGAATTTTTTAGCCTGAAGAAGATGCAACATAGCATCGAAACTGTAGCTCTTTATTAAAAGGAAGACTCAAGACACTGTCCGTTATTCCCGTAATCCTCGACATATTGTTCATAACCTTTTCGGACGTTAACCTACTTGAATTTTTTTTTTATATTCACCACAAACAGTTTCATAAATTATTCAAAAATAAATCAATTTCGTATGACTTAGTTCAAATTTAAGCATAAATTTACCTGAATTTTAAATTTTTTCGGGAATCACAAGCTTCAAATGAGAGTTTTTTAATATGCATATTATCATTAATAATGTTTTACCTTGTGAAAAAGAATGTTTGCGAACCATTCTAAGTGCACCTAATATGATAATCGATAACATGCACCAACTTTCGGCAATATTTGTATTTTGGTTGTGCAGTTGATAAAAAAAATCCCATATGTTGCACACTTAAGTGACCACACTGTAAACAATGAACTTACTTTCATTTAAGTCTTGGTTTAATTTTTGTAATAAACCCTTGATCCCTTTATCTTTTACATTTCCATTCAAAAGGAAGTCTAATAGTTTTCCACAACTTCTTTCCCAGCCATCAGTCACCAAACCATCAGAATTTTCATAAGCAACCGAGAAGTCCATGTCAATCTGAAAATAGAATGAAGAATGAACTCAAGCTAGAAATAATCTTGAAAATTTTATTTTATCTCACCAATCTAAATCCTGAAGGTTGAATATAAAAGGGCCATTTCTCTAAAATTGCTGTGGTACAGTTTAATGATTTGATTTCCTCTAATCTATGTTGGCTGCAGGCTTTCCAGTAATAGTCAAATTCTTCTGATGTTAAATTGTCAAATTTTAATGATCGAATTTTTTCCTCGGCGTCTTGTTCTGGAACTAAAATAAAATTTGACTGTAGTTTTCTAAAATAAATTTATTTATTAGGTACATAGTTCTAGTATAGTGTCAAGAAAGTTTGGATCGTAAATTAGACCTATTCTGCATTTCAGAAAGCTCTAATCTTATTAAATAGTTCACCAAATGTATTTAGTTAACTGAATTTAGTACCTATTCCTATGGATATGCAATATTTCGGGATTTTCTTACCAAATTTTAATATTTTCCGAGAGGTCTTGTTTCCTTGATTACTCTTTTGATTATTTAGGGAAATGTGGTTGGTAACAGCTTGTTTAAATGTGACCGTTGAATTTCGCCATCTATTCTATAATTTTCCTCTTTTAGATGTGCGATAAAACTCCTACAAAACATGCAAAAAAGCAAGTTTATTAAGCAAATATTTTTATACATATTATTTTCAAATTGCTCATTTTGTTTTGAACTTACCAATGATTCTGTAGGAAATCTATTAATAATTTCTTCTTCTAACCTATAGCTAGTTTTCATGGTCATTGCTATTCCCTTATCTTCAAAATAGTGGGCAATAATAGCTATTAAACGGCTTCGTTGCTCTTCATCGAATTTTTTAATTTTTTAAATTCATTGTAATATTCAATAAGCATTGCGGCTTTTGGCGACTCGTTCAAAATTTGTGACAACATGACATCGCTGCCTATGTCGATTGAACTTGTGGACGACCTCGCAGGGTAGGGCGAATAACTAAAACTTGGACTGGGACTTCTCAGATCGGGGGTGGAAGCAGCAGAACCTATACCATACGCTCGAGAAGAATTTTCCATAGGAATTCCCATTAGCTGGCGCCATTCCACTAAGTTATCTTCAAATAAAATCTGCGTCCCCATGTCAACATTTTTTAATAATCTTTCAACGTGGTGTAACCTTATTATACGTAACACATTCACAAATACTTTTTGACCTGAAACAATAAATATCTACATTTTTCTAAAAACGTTCTAAAATTCTCAAAATTATTTAAATCAACTCACCAACTAAAATGTCAAGAAGATGCTCTTGATTCCAGCTAAGAAGCAAATCTCGCAGCTCTTCCACTTCACTCTTAGATGTGCTAGAATCATCTAAGGAATCTGATGTACTCGCTGGTATATTAAACTGATTGATGCTTGTTGTATGAGTTACATCGCTTGTGCTTCTTCTCGATAGTGTGTTGTTAGAGATATCTTCAAAAATTAGTGGATCCAAACCCGGTCTTTCATTTGATCTATCCCCGCTCACTGATGGCAATATGTTGTTTGCCTTATCAGCTATTGGTAGCATTACATTTGAGGCATTAGACGTTGAGGGGGCCTCATTGTTTAGCTGATGCATTTGACCCATGATATTGGAGGGCATATCCAGTAAATATGCAGGACGATAAGCCTCTTCAAACTCCTTCATAGGCCACTCCATACTATTAAAAAAATCGCGACAATTTACCTTTACTAAATAAACGAATCTAATTATTTTTGATGATTTTTAAAAAAGAAAAGTTCTTTGTCTAAAAAAATGTTTGACAGTTTATTTTAATTTAAACATTATTACTAAAAAAACCACTTTAAATTTATAGAACAGATATAAACAGAAAAAAGTCCGGTGTCTGGTATTAAAATAAGTCTTCTATCATATTTATTTTATCATGTTAGTTTCAATTTCGGTCAGTTAAAAAAGAAGTTTATTGATTTGATGATTTTAGACGGCCGTAATGATGGCCAAAAGCGCTGTTACACAGTGCCGTCGCTGTTGTTAAATACACATAGGTACGTAAACAAGGTGAATTTTAGGTTGAGATATATCATGAGATACTTAAGAGAACAAGCCAATTTTTCAAATATCATTTTTTTCAAGTCTCAAAAGTAAAGGACATTATATGTCAAATGACCATATCTCCATTATTTTTGAGTTTTTGAGAAAAGTCCTGTGTTATCCTGAAAGCGAAAAAATCCAACTTCAAAATGACCCTGTATAACATACAATTTATATTTATCTTTTAAAATAATTCATAATATTCTTTGGCTCTAAGCATTGTTCTTCCTGAAGGTGTCTTGATTAAAGTCAGAGGTGGACTAACAATTTTATGTAAGAAAATTATTGAAAACGATTCCGAGACAGATTTATCAACGTTAGCATCTACATCATATGGATTAAAATGTTCGTTAAACTCCACACTGTCTTATTTCTCACATAAAAAAGATATTTTTTGACCTTTGATTAATACAATTTCTAAAATTTTAAAGAATTCTAACTCACTCGAATATATAGACACAAACTGCCCGCAAGTATAGTCGCTTCCTCGGTAACTTATGTGAGAATAAATGTTTAGGCAACTCTTTTGAACCTGAAGTTTTGTAATAAGTATATCAATGTGACTGCTTTCAATTTCATGAGCCTTATTAACAGTAAAATCAGAATTATTGATATTGTTGTTCAATTGGGTTAGGCTGTAAGCAAATTTAAGTTCGTATTTTTTAGAAAGAGTGAGACAAATATTTTTTAGGGATGTTATACAATGCGAATAAATTTTAAACTGTCTATGGTTGGCTTCGTATTTGAAACACCAAAAGTTTTCTAATGGACCTGACTGACGAGCTATCGTAGGATAATGAACCAGATTGTGGAACTTTGGTTTAAAAGTATCGTTAAAGAGATTAACAAAATCTAAGTTATGCTTTTTAATTTTAATTTCCAAAAGCTTTATTGATTTCTCATCAATATGAAAACTTAAAAGCATGTCGACAATTTCAATAAAATTAATAATAAAAAGCCAAGCAGGGTCATCTGCCGGAACGAGATCTCCAATCATCAACGTAAAGTATAATGTAAAGGTCATCATTTGCGGAGCAGACATCTTGAGTTTCTTTTTACCAAGATGCTTTAAATCAATTAAACCATTACATATATTGCCAATTTCTGTTGAACCGTACTCAAAAGTATTTTTTCTAAAGTTTAAGGTATTTAAGTCAAAGTATCTCATTTCTTGTGTAAAGTACAGTATAGCGTGACAAAAATTGTAATGACATACTCCTTCGAAAAGGTCATGCATGATATCTGCATAATAATTAGTAACAACATGAAATGATGAGATTTTATTTAATAAGCAGTCAGATTTAATACCTGTCAATTCTGATGGGGAATTTAAGTCAGATATATAATTTTCAACATTTCTCAATAAAGACTTATCTTCAGTAGCCTGCGAATAAGTCATCGTTTTGTTTGCTTTGCAAAACCGACAGAAAAAGTTACTTGAAAAGGATTTATTAAAATTTAAAATCGAATTTAACCCCAAGTTATCACCAGTAATTAGTGCAACTATAAAGTGAACTTGTACATTTTCTTGACCGGTAGTGATTGAGATTCCAGTTTCCTCCAAGTATTTAAGTTCCAAAACTAAATATTCAAAACACTTATCATTTCCCAACATGTGAATATCTCTAGATTTAAAGGTTGCAGCCAAAAAGACATTTTCTAGTTTTGAATTCTCTATTTTAGAACAAGGAAATGAATAATATACATTGCAAATCGAGTGAACGCCGGAATGAGAGCCCAGAGGATTATTTATTTCAAAATCATCAATGTACAAAAAAAAAGGCATTAGAATTTTATCGGGATAAAGCTTAACCTTATTTTTCCACAACTCACCCTGTATAAAATTAGTAAATTTTGTTATTGACTTGTAAATAACATCCATATGTTCTAGAGTTCGCTTGAGTAAATTATCTTTTTCAAAAAATTTCCTAAATTGAAAGCGAAGCGGCATTAAAAGACCCTTAATTTTTCATTCGTCATAAATCAAATTACCAGTACGATGCATTGCTACAACTTCGTTAGATAATGTTACCTGCTTAATTTCTCCGATCAAATCAGAAGACTTCAAGCATTTATGTAACAAATAATCAGTATTAATTGATTCAAAGGGTTTTTTTAAACTCATGGAAATACTACATATCTCATTATATAAATCTGTTTTTTCCTTAAGGTAACAATTGCCAAAAGACATAAACACATCTAGTAACGGAAAAACAATGTGTTCATTTACTAAGGCTTGAACAAGCAAAACATCTTTTCTTGAAAAATTATTTTGATTGTGAAGAGAAAGTGAAAAGCGCAGGACTGAAGCACTAATTTTTTCTTTCAAGGTTTTGATATCAAAAGGCGTTTTAATTGAAGACTGCCGAATGCTGTCTGATAAAAATTCACTTTGTTTGTCTCTAGGTTCCGAGTCTCCTTCCGAGTTACGTGCATGGGTGGGCTTATTAAAAATATTTGACGATTGTTGATCGGGATGCTGGTCAACGTCATCACCTGAGATATTTGAATTTTCATGCAAGGTGGGTGGCAAAGTCTGGACACACTCGTCAACTTGCGGTAATTCATTACACGCATTAATGTGATGCCTATCGACATGTCTTTTAAATCTAAATAGGCCTTGAAAACTTTGAGCACAATCGCAGCACCTTATCACTGATTCTGTTCGTATATCGTGGATTTTTTTAAAATGCAAAATTAAAAGTTTTAAAATGCCAAACTTCTTTTTACATATGAAACATTCCATTCTCTTTTTGTATTTGAAAATAAAAATGTAAAAGAAAAACTAGAATATATTATTGCGAGTGGCCTATATCGTTATATGCTATCACCTCTCAGAATATCCCTGAAACTAAAAATATTTCAAAATAGGAAAGATTATACATACAACTGTTGCTTCATATTATTTGTCGTAAGTTACACACAGTGCTTTCATTTTGAAACAAATCACCCTTAATAACTTTGACAAAATAAAGAGTAATCGATTTTTTTAGTTTAATTTTGGTCAATATTTTTCATAAAAAAATATAAGCGGCATTTTCCATACAGATACCTTGAAAATGTCTCACTATAACTTGGCTTAAAAATCAACAGGGGAGTTCAAATATTTAAACAGTTTAAAATTTGCATGGGATTTTCCAAAGATCTAATAGGTTATGGATAACGCATTAATTTTAAAAACTGATGGGCAAATGAATGTAAACAAAAGGCATGCTTTGTTTTCTTTATCTCCAACACCACTAAATAGTTCGACTTCTCCTTGCAACGGCATGTGTTTAAAGACAAAGATGACGACACAAATATTTTGTTTTCATGGAATACAGGAGGCAGGCGCGAGGGTGGGAGGAGAAATGCGAAAAAAAGTCTGTTTTCTTTATGCATGCTTTTCTTCGCTCCGCAACCCCCTCGCCTATGTAACTTTGGCTTCACTTTATTTTTACTGGCTTAATTCTTAACGCGTTATCCATAACCTATTATTTTAGATCTTTGGGATTTTCTATATGTATCCAAAATCTGATATACAAAATTAAAAACTCGTACCCATGTAGCAAGAAATATCTGAACAATATTGGCAATTTATAGTTTTTATATTGATTAAATATTGTATTCCAATATTGCGCCAATATGGAAATGTGAACATTTTTTTTTATTCTCCCAATATTACTTCGCAGTATTGTTACAATATTGCAGTGTATTATTGTTCAAATATTCAAATATTTCTCTTCCGTAATATTGAAGCAATAAAGAGAAACATTTATGTTTCAATATTGATGTAATATTTAATTAGAATACTCACCCTTTATTGGTTAAATCAAATAATTACTTTTAGTCCCAAATAAATAAATATATTACATTCTAGTTTCAAAAATATAAACATAAAAGTTATTCATTCATTTAAGTAAAAACAAAAATAAAAGAAATGAAGCGTAGAAATATCACATTAATAAATAACATGAACAAATATCACCCACATGAAAATCTATAGGAGAAAAGTGTATTTGCGTGTTCCACTCCTTCGTTGGCGTCACTGCCGTCCCCTTCGTCGCCCTTTTTTTTTGTTCTGGTCTTGCGACCACCATCGCGATCCCCTGCACTTGCAAGTGCAAATCCTATAAACCTTGAAATTTCCTGTTCCGTGGCATTTTTATAGGTGTGACGGACAGCATCTGACAAAAAGCAAAACAACCTACATTTGCTGTTATTCGTTGAGAAAAATTTCATCTTACCAATAACTATCTGATACAAGGGTAGCTTATGGAATGGCCTTTTCGTTTGTTTTCCACGTAACGAAAACTGTAAAGCTACAGACTTCGACATCAACTTCTGCAAAACCTTGTTGACATGTTGGCGTACACTATCTCCCCCAATAAGAGAAATGAGTCGTACCTGTAATAATTTTTTATTATATCGCTAAGTGATATACAAATTTCGAGGTAAATACCAAATGATTTCTTTTATCTGCATCGGCAAGAGCTTCCATAGTTTGGTCAAGTTCTTCGTCATTTTGAATTGGGAGCGAAAAATTATTTTGTTCCATAACGGTTTCGTTTTGAATTTGGTATGTATCCAATTTATTTTCTATTCTAGATAGGGTTTGTTTCAGTTCCCTCATTTCGTACTTGAGGGACTTAACGTCTTTCATAATTATGGCACCATGATCAGAAGTGAGTCTTCTCTGATTGGTATCACTCTTTGGCGTAGATGCAGGTGTTGCAGATAATGCTGAAAATATTTGATTTGCATAGATATACAAAAAAATAAACGAGAGATTCTTACAAATGCTTACATAGAAAAATAGTTAGAAAAGATGATTTCAACTGGTCTGAATGGACCGGATGTTGTAGAAGAGCCAGGAAAATTAGAGTTTTGGAAATATACAGGGTGCCTCCGATTAAGTCGGCACTATTGCTAACTTCTTTATTATTGAAAATACGTGGTCGTTCAAATGAGAGAACTAGTAGTATTTTTTCTCCGGATTAACGTTATGCTGACAAAAAAACAATTGAACAACGCGTTCTCGATTTATTTCAAAAAACGTATTTTTTTTTAAATGGGACACCGTGTATATTTTTATCATATTTGATTAGCTACTCTTTTCTGAACATAAAAGGTTATTATGAATTTTTTCCTGAAACCAAAAATAACGGAGTTATGCGTATTTTCCTCGACTAATTTATAAACGTCAAAGTAACAAGTTTTTTAGTAACTGCCATGAAATTTAAAATGTTGACAAAATAATACATATCGGTTGCCATATTTGCTATTAAACTTATTATATCGTGCTAAACGTATTTTGTTTGTTGAGCTCATCTTGAAACGATTAAATCACATATTTGCATGAGTATGTAGCAAGGGGAGAGGAGGGCCCCGGTGAGTACATTTTGTATTTCTCAATTAAACAGAACAGTAATTCTTTATTTTGTCTGTTTTCATGTTATCTAAAAACTTCGCTGACACTTGCACAATATTATTGAATGAATGGCATTGCTACAACCCAAAACTCGGAGCATGTGAGTAAATTGTACGCCCAAAAACAGGTGCAAATAAACACCAGTTTTACATTTTATTATGGAATATAAGTATAGTTGAACAAAACAGCCTAAATGAAAATCGGTATTCACCCAACACCATGCATGCAACAACCAATTACCCAATAAAAACAAAAGCAATAAGTAGCCGGTAACTTTCCATTACCCAAATAGGTATACAATATAGGTAATTATTATTTTATTGTAAATGATGTTGGTACTTACATCTTCGCAGATTGATCGTCACAAGTCACAAAACACTTATAATGTCAAGATTACACAATTCAATAACGATCTTTCGGTCACAAATAAGCAGCCGGCGTCACCTGATACCTGAAAACTACTAAAAACTAAAAAGTGAAAAGCTGAAGGGCGGCGGAGTATAGAAGTAATGTGCAAGGACAAACGTTGAGCTGTTGCCATGCACGCTTGAAACCCGGTCTGAACATTGAATTCGAATATTGAGGAGATATTCCATTATTATAAAAATGCAATATTTGATATACATTGGAAAATAATATGTAACCAATATTTCAGTTCCAATTCAAACCAATACAAATATTAGTGAGACATTGCACTGATATGATTATGCAATATTTGCTATCTATTGAAAAATTATATTCACCCAATATAACAGTTCCAACACAATTGAATACAAATATCAGTGGGATATTGGATTGATATGCTTATACAATATTTGCTATCTATTGAACAATTATATGTATCCAATATTCCAGTACCCAATACAATTGCATGAAAATATTGGTCAGATATTGCATTGATATGACTAATACAATATCAGCTATTCATTGAAAGATTATATTGAGTCAATATATAGTCTCAATATCATTGAATAGGAATATTGGGGAGATATTGCATTGATATAAGAATATGCAATATTCGGTATGTATTGCGAATTTATATTTGTCAAATATTGGCATACTATCCCCAATATTGCGAAGGCAGGCAAATATTGAAACAATATTCCACCAACAGATTACCAATATTTGATGCTACATGGGTAGGATATTATGTTGGACATTGTCTATAGCAATGTTGCTGCTATTATTATTAAAATAGTCACCAAGATATCTACTCTAAAAGTATTTGAATTTACCCAATAATTCACCCGAAAAAGTCTAGCAAAAAATTCGTGTGCGTGTATTTGCCATCTGCAAGTGTCGGCGTCGTAAATCATAATGGGTCCTATGATTGAACGTCTACGTTAACTTAACGTATCTGGATTTTTTACTAATGCAAATGTTCCATTTGCTAACAGCGTTACCATGGTGATATGGACATGTTAAGATAACGTAAACGTGCAATCATAGGACCCATTATATCGGTTCCACGGTTCTACCTATACCTATACCTATATAATTCATTACTTATAACCACCGTACATAGAACTCAATAACGATACATTTTTGACAATGAAGTTGGGTACCTATGATTAGCTTTTTGAAGTAAAATAGAAGTAAATGACTTACTTGTCTACGCAGGATAATCACAGAAAAATCACGGAGGCAATGAAGTTCGGTACCTATTTTAGTTGTTTTTAAATTGAAATAGTAGTAAATAATAATTTGTTAACTTACTTGTCTATACAGGATACTGATACAAAAATAACCGGGGCGATCTACACTGCACTTGTTTATTATTTAAAACGCACCACAAACCACAAGCACAACTAACAGTAAGGATGGCCGAAATATTAGTGAAATGCGGACGCGCGAAAGAGGGATAACCCGGATAGCCGGAATTGTATTAATGTATTTGGACATTGGCTCAACGTATTTAGTCATACAGTTATGATTTGTTGTATTATTTCATAAATGTGGGTATAATATTAATGCTAAGGGTACATTAATTGATGTCTATGGGCATTATTTTAATGGTTTTAGATTATTGAATTATAACTTTAAGAGTATTACTCTATAAGCCTTAACATTATTTTTTTAATTGAGAAATGATCAACTTATGTCCTCTAGGTGATTGATTTAATGTAAATAATCTTCGTATTAATGTCAAATATCATTTTCTTGATGTATTTTAACTCAAAAATAATAACATTTTTGGATTAGAATAATGACCAAGAAGACATTGTGACAATACAAAAAATCATCAGCTGATATTTTTTAAGCATTATCATAATCAATTGATTAAATTAATACTATGAAAAGGACATTATCGTAATGATTTTGCAGTTAATGATCGTGGGACATTAATATCATGCACGATATTTTTTTCTGTGTAGGGGTTTGGGGTGGTATGCACAAACGTCTAGATCTTCATCCTGTTAAATAATAATATTGCTGTATAATTCAAAAAATTCAAAGTATAATCAACTACATACTCACCATTTTTTGACTAATCTCTTTTTTTTTCGGCTGCGGTTCGAGGACAACTGGTCACGATTCCAAGGTTTTTTTTTTTTTTTCGGGGTTCCGGCCCTAAGGAGAGAGGAATCTGAAACCAGACACTCTATGGTCCGAGACCATAGAGTAGTGTGGGATTCGACCCACTAAACCTCTCCTCCGCATTAGGACTTCAGAGATAAGCCCTTTGGTGTCCCAATCTTCTCACTTGATTCGACCTCTTTTTTAAGCGAAACTCCAACTTATAGTTGGTTTCCTGGTCTCTTATGAGCCCGAACACAGAGATCTGCTGGATCGTAATCCACCAGAGCTCTGAGTTTGGGATCATCGGATCATCGATCAAAAGTTTTCCTGGCCTTGGCGGACTGTTTGCCACTCCAGGAGTTACCTAAAAATAAACACTCTATTTTCAATAATGCAACTTGCTTTTCCTCAGAATTTACTACCACACCATCTGGAGAAAAGCCGTACCATTTATTCTCTGGTGATGTTATCATGTCATATCCTGTTGTCGATATAAAAGATTCTCTCGCAAATTGTTCATATTTTTGGCCATGTTTAACATATTTGTTTGAAAAGGACAAAAGGACAAAGGACGACAAAATCACTCATGTGAATCAGTAATCATAAATATTTGTGACGATTTTCGCAGACAAATGGATGACAATAATTACATTCTGGCAGTTTTTCTCGACTTCAAAAGGGCGTTCGAAACTATCAATAGGGATCTACTTCTGAAAAAACTATATCAAATAGGGCTAAGAAACAACGTGCTGCAGTGGTTTAAATCTTACTGAATGATAGTTTGTCTGATCCTGTGAGGGTAGAACATGGTGTACCACAAGGAACAGTGTTGGGGCCATTGTTATTTTTAATCTACATCAATGATATAGTAAATGTAGTTAAGCGTACCAGACTTCAACTTTTTGCTGATGATACGATGGTTTTCGCGGTGGGAAAGGACTTGTGCCAACTGAGTGTCGAAATGAATGAAGATCTGACTCTTTTTTCTGAGTGGTTGAATAACAATGGTCTAAGTGTGAATACTCAAAAATGTAAATTTTGTATATTTAGTAAGAGGGGAAAACTGTCAGATGGAGACTTGGACAATATGAAAGTGTATGTGAATAATAATAGACTGCAGCATGTTACAGAAATTAAATATTTAGGTGTTATTTTGGATTCAAGTCTGGACTTTAAATCGCATTCCAACTATATCATGGGGAAATATGCAAAAAAAGTTGGGTTCATCTCGAGGGCAGGAAAGTATCTGTCGGTTTATACTAAACTATTGTTATATAAGAGTATTGCGGCTCCTCATTTGGAGTTTTGTAGTTCCCTTTTATACACCATGCCACAGTACATCATAGACGATTTTCAGATTATACATAATAGAGCAATGCGTGTCATTATTGGATGTTATCGTTATGCGCCAATCACAAGTATGTTACATGTGCTTGATATGTTGTCAATAAGACAAAAAGTTATGTTTAATGTATTTGTGTTAGTTTTTAAAATTAAACGAAGGCTGCTTCCATCCTATATTTGTGATAAAACTACGAGATTTGAAAACTTGCACAAATATGATACTAGAAATAAGACTGATTTTAAATTAGAAATAAAAACAACGTCTAGTCATAACTTATATAGTTCTATTTTGTGTAAAGGTTTGTCAGAATTTAATGTTTTGCCTTTGGAGTTGAAAAACTGTGATAATCTAAAAGTGTTCAAAAGACTGATTCGTGCACATCTACTAGAAACTTTTTGATGTACTTGTATTTTGCGATATTTTATTCAGTCCTTACGTCTTCTTTTGTTACTTGATGTATTTTATGCTTTTGTTAATATTAATATTTTTGTATCCTGTATGTTTAATTATTTTATTTTATTCTATCTATTTTACAGACAGTTTTTTGTATAGCTATTTATGCTAATAAAGATTATTATTAGTATTATTTTGGCCAAAAGTACTCTTTGCTCTCCATTTCCCAGTTCAATCCTGCATAAGTGTAGATCTCATAACATCTAGAGCCAGTAATACGATATTTTCTGGCTTCATGCCACTCATGGGAATTTTGTTCAAGGATGAATAGTTCATCTTGATCTACATTCAAAATACTACCATACAGAGTTTCACAGCAATTTGACGAAAAATCAGCTGCCAGGCTGGCAATTTCCATCATTATACCTACCTAATAATACATAAAATGTATAAAATAACTGAACAATAATGAAAAAAATACCTTGTTAACATGTTACTGAAACTTCCCCTTCAAGAAGCAGCAACACGAATGCTCACGGCAGCAGAGTTACTGTGGGAGTGAGTCCCAGTTTTGAACGACCAGAAAGGATTTATTAAATGGGCGCCACTGGTTTGTCAACCGCAGACTCAAACCAGAAAGTCAAAAGCACCTCAAGTTGATGAGCTTGATTTTCCCCTAGTAAATAATACGACAGCTTTTCCAAAAACATACAATATATTACCAATCACGTTAAATCTGACGGCAAGTTATCATTATTTGCCAAAAATTTACCAATATTCAAACTCAAATAGATATATAGATATCAATACCTTAGCCAAAAGTGTGAAAAACAAAAGTGAATATAAAGCCTTATCTGGATGTGCCTGAAACGGGCTGGAAATATGCTGCACACAGACTGCAGTTATTTGAGGAAAATACCGTGTAAACGGGTATTCAACACCGCAAGTGATTACCTTTGGTTTACAGGAATTACTACACCGTTATCAATTCCAGTATATGGTACGCTTGCGATATTCCAGATTCAACCTTTTTAACTTGAAATTAAATATCTAAGCAATAAATAATATCATGATGTTACTTTGAATATGTTTGAACCAATAAATTGTTATTAACTTTGAATTTAAACCCTTTTCCCAATTGAACGAATAAATATAATAATCACAGGATGATAAAGAGGGAAAACAATACGATACGTAATGAAAATATACCGCTCGATCGTATTGACTGTACCAATAAAAGAGATAGCCGTTTGTGCATGCAATATACAGTCCAATCACGACGGTAAGTATCAATCAAATAAAATTATAGTACGACACCAATAATTCAAGAAGACAGACTGGTTGGTACGTCACCCAAATGTCGAGGGAACAGGCAGAATCCTGTGACGTACAGTCCTGCCTGTTCCCTCGACCTTTGGGTGCAGGATTGCACCTCACAGGTTGGTTCGTCACGGGATCGAACGTCACGGGATTGTACGTCACAGGCTGGTACGTCACAGGATTGTACGTCACGCAGGATTGCAGGTCTGCAGTTCGATGGATGGACAGCAAATCAGTCCCAGGTCTTTCACAGAGGATGTAGGCCAGATAACAATTGTCGATGGGGTTACTCAATTTTCCAACACCGTAAACCCACTCATCCAATAGGAAACTCCATAGGCACGTACCTCTGACAAAACTCTCAATTTGACTGGAGAGAATGGTTGTTGCAGGATCGTTTTCGGGTGTGCAACAGTAGTAATATCCGGAAAACTCCGCACCTGGTCCCCAGTACCAAAGTCAAAACTCTGCTCCAAAATGCTTTCTCTCGATTCTGGGAAACAGCCACAAACTGGTACCACTATATCCAATGTCGATTAATGATCCCAAATCAAGGGTGGAAAACTCTTTTCCAATAGAACGACTTAGAAAACTGCTCTTAAACGTACACCACGAAGTCTGCCAAAAAAGTGCCAGTCATCGCCCAGGGACAATTGATAGACAGCAAAAAACAATAGGGCAGTACTTAGTACGGACATACGAATTCCACAGGAGGCAACGTCGCAGTGAAACTAACCCACCCTTTCATTATTTATGACCAAAACCATGTAATAATACTATGAATAAATATTTAACTCCTAAATTGCCACTGCATTGATCCCTGACGGAAAAACGCATTTTCCCTGTTCAATTTGCATTTATCGAACAGGACACCGAATGACGTCATACCCGTATCGTAGTTTTACGCGAAGTATACCGGCAGCACTACCTTCATGCCATGCTGGAATAGGCGACATAACCTCAGTAATTAATTATAATATGTCAATGCACGTAAACATTGAGTATAAATGGGGAAAATTAAGGAAAAGCCTGCTGAATATGGAAAGAAACGGTCCAAAACGTTATGGGAATAACGATAGATTATTGCTGGAGTGTCATAACGTCGGCTAAATGTGTTAACATGCCAACTCACATGAAGGAAATTTTTCAGGAGAGAGAAAAAACTGCTCATCTCAAAAATGCTTACATGGCGACGGATTTTAACAAAACACTTGTTAGTATTTTTCCAACCTTTTTCTAAAGCAAAAATGTGTTAATTATCTTTGGTTTGATTTTTTTAGCAGTAAAATGGAGTTAACAGTTTTGATAATTCTATCAATGAACACAAATTAGGGAGAAAGCAGAATTTTTATTAAATAATCTAGTAATGACAAAATAACAATTTAAAAAACAAAAGTAAATTCTTAAAATAAATAGATGTTTCAGTGAAACACATTTTCTAGAAGACAGTGATTATTCATGTGGCAAACCGTTATAGAAGCCATGGTAGTCGGCTGGCAAAGTTAATTTAAGATCCTGCAGGTCAGAATATTTTTTGGCTGATATTGCAATCAGTTTTTATGTTATATATCTAGTTCCATCCATGTCTTGGTGTCGACATTTTGTCTTCGTTGAGGAAGAATTGTCCATTCTTTGGAAATTCGAAGTTTATAAAAGATTTCACCCTCGGGCGTATCAGGTTTTCTGCCCGGTCTGATACTGATCAGATTTTTCTAAATTTGTAAACGTGTTTTCCAATTTTGAATACTCCCAAACGACCCAATCCGACCGTGTTCAGGTACATTGTTTTGCAGACTCTCATCTCCTGATCCTCTATCTTTAAATAGTACTTGAAACTCTGAGATCTTCTGGAGTGTCCAGGTACTTTTCTATTTCTCGCCCTTTCAATGAAACCACTTTTCACAGTACTGTCCACGAACACCTTTTTTTCTCCCCAGGTTAAATCCCAAAAGTATTTGAATACGTGCTCTCTTTGCTGTTCTGTTATTTGAATACATTTCAATACTCCAGTTTTAGCATTGCAGTGACACCTTTCTCTGATCTCTTTTGCTTTTCTTTCTATATCATAAGTCCATTTCCCATTTATTTTAGCTCTACCAAAGTATCTTTTTCCTTTTTCTCTCATATTTTCATTTTTTTCTGAAAACAACGAAGATTTTTCCACTTCAAATCTTTTTCGTCGTTTTTTTCTTTTTTGTTGGCATTTCATCAGATCTTGATCCAGAACTACTTTCAGATCCAGAGAATGGCACTAAGTTGTGTGTCACGTAGTCATTGTCATCACCATACGATGACACACTACTTGCATCTGTTTCATAACGACCTTTCCCCTCGTTCTGTTCACCGTTTATTGCTTCTTCTTTGTCTGTATCTATAATTGTTTCATGCTGCCCCGCTGTATTTGTGTCATTCGCTTGTTCTATGTTCTGTTTCTTCGCTTCTTCGTTGTCCATGTCTATGACCATTGCTTGTTTTATTTTCTGGGTTGGATCTTCTATGTTTTCTGGTATAATATCATTCATGATTGTATATTGTGTTCCACTGGATGGTTCTTCATTGGCCGCTGTATCTATAGTTTCCATAATGTCTGGTTCCATAACATGATAATGGTTCAATCCATAAGATGGTAAATCGATATCTTCAGAACCGGTCGATCAATAATTTGAATATCAACATTTTCAACAACTTGATAAATATTTGATGTCACAATATTGTTGATATTATTTTCATCAAAGTTGTCGCTATCACTTTGAGCCAGCTCAATTGCTCTCTTCACAAGGTACTTCGTTCGTTGCGACATCACCTGTGAAATAAATAAGAAAAAAATATTCAAAATCTAATAAATGAACAAACAACTTTTCAGTGAACCCATTATACAATGTTTTTTGAATCTTTGCTGTTAATCTTTGATTTATTTGAGTAAAAGAAAAACAACGAAAACCCGCTATATCCAGGGCTTTACTTCATTTAAGGAGCAAGAAAGTCTGCTAACTCCAAAATTACAATTGATGGCTTATTTTGTCTCAAAATCTTATATTTAATTCATAGCAAGTTATGATATAATAAACGTAATCTTACTTTTTGCAATAAAACGACACAGAAACTCAAAAAACAGGCACCTTATAGAAGAAAAACACTGAACTTCGAGAGCCAAACTAACACGTGCAGCTGTTGTATTCATTTGGAGGGAGATAGCAGCATTTTTTCGCGCATTGCACAATATGGAGTTAGCTGCGAAAATTACATAATTTCTAAGCTGAATAGTGGGTTGAATGGTTTTCAGGTCGATGCAGGGTGACATCTAGTTGCCAAATATCAAAAAACCCCAAAATCGTAAAAAATGGAGTTAGCAGGTTAACGCATTTAGCCGACGATAAGTGTTTTGCTGAAATGATAGTTTGTCGACGACTGAAAGAACTGCTGCTATTCAAGTAGGTAACTTGATTTATTTTCGATTTCAATCCCTGAAATAAATCAACAGCGCTTTTAGCCGTGACAAACAGTATCAAGAAAGTTGAGATATGTTTACACTCTCCACCAGCCTCAGCTTTACAAGTACAGTACATTTGTTTAATTGAAGTAAACCCATTGAAAATTGGTAAGTCCCCATTTATTTCATGGGGATCTGACTGCAAGGCACTAGTCTGCAGGCAAAGAGGCACTTAAAGGAAAGTGTTGCTCAATGCAGTTTTTCCATACAAGATTATAAGCCCTGCATTAACGACCACTTCTCCTTTAATCACGGCCCTTGAATTCGCATTACCACCAATGTAATTAATATATTCAGTAAGGCTGAGAGTTATTTGAACCATATTTGTTCTACAAACAACAAAAAAGAAAGGAAAATTACAGAAGCAAGCTTCGTTTGCTGTGCTCGTTGTGTTTGCTCGGGATACTCGCAAGCAATGTGGACAAACTTTTTTTATACTTACCCAACAATGCGATTTTTAGCTACTCAAAAAAAAACACAATTTAACAGTCTTTATACGAATCACAGCAAAAACACAATAAAAGGTAACAGTAAAATGATAATTAATAATAAAAAATTGTTATAAAAACGCAAAAAACACCGACATTCGCAAACGTAATAAAACTGCCAAAAATGAGGTTAGAAAATAATGTGGCAGAAGCTAGTTCCGTTAACAACCGCCATGGTGCTGCGATCTTAATTTGAATTCCCAATAGGTGCCCGCGGTTAGATAGGACTTTTGAATTATCGCTCAGGGTGTTTGATAAAGAGGTTTCGATGGAATATAATGTTTTTCAGGGGTTTTGTTTTTGGAGATTATTCCAACAGGAGTTTTTAGTTGAGCTGTTCAGCTCATCACATTCCCCCCACCTAATTTAGTCGAAACATGAAACTCTAGTTTCCTAGAAACTCGAGTTTCAATGAGACTTAACTTGTAGGTTTTCTTTAAGGGAATTACTACCTCACTGTAGTTTCAGTGGAAATTTGGCATACCCACTCCTGTCTGAGTAGTTGAAAATAAATGCTTAAACGTTCGCGAACAATAGTTTGATGTTTGTTTATTACCGTTATGTTTCGCATAATCATTATTCTGATATATTAAGTTCAACTTAACGAAATTCCTATGATCTAATTATCCTTAATTATTACAAGTATTGCTTAAACCTACTCAGGTCACCTAGACCACACTTTACGCCGGAGTGGAATCCTGACCACGTCGATCCAGGAAATTTCATACAGCATGCCTCCATCCTCTTTCTAGCAAGAAAGGGGGCGGCGTGTATGAGAGGGGGTATTGATTCCGGGCGTTCAGGCGGTTGTTCCTCGTACGTTGGTGGCGCTTCGCGAACCATTAATACTGTTCGCTGGGGGTGGTCTTCGTCACAGTTCCGTCACAACTGCGGTCAAGAGAGGTCCTGACCCCAAAGCGACAATTATGAAATAAGTTGTACCCACATTTTGGATTGTTTCAATTACTGTCATCATCAACATAGTTTCTTAGAAATTCCAGTCGTTATGAGCGGTTTGAATACATGTCCTTGAATTTGAATTCAACAACAGGGAAATCTCTGTATGCCGGTAGTTATAGCACTCACACTGACACTATAGTTTATTACTAATCTCGTTGTTTACCCCAAGAACTTGAATACATTGAATTGACAATGTTATTTCGTTACACAAACCGTACTCGACGACGTTTGGTGTAAGACCGAAATTAAGTCATACCTACTGTTTATGTTAATATTATGATTTCTCGAAGTGGGAAGAGTAATAATAGTTTCCATAATGCGGTGAAGAACCTATTAAAGTAGGTTCTTTTCAAAAAGAAATCCAAGAAATAGCTTTATTTCCCAAAATAGTCTAATAGAAGGTCACCGTGAGACACCCTGTATATGTAGGTTATAATACGCCAATCTACTTATCAACTCAAAAATAATATACATACCTAGTCATCCATGTTAACCACTGATATCAACTTGAAGAATAAACGATCGATTCATCATACTTCCACGCTCAATACCATTTCTCTGCATACTACAAAATATCCGCATATTTGTTATTAATAGATATCCCGCCATCTCTTAAAAGTCACCCGTAGTTTAATGCTGCAGGGTTCTGTAGCTTGGCTTTTAAAAGGTCAGTGGCCTTATTGGGGTTTTAAACTATAAGACCCATTGTCAAGATTAGGTAGATGTAGATATAGGGTTAATCGAAAATCATACAAACGTTTTCCGAATATAACAGCTAAGGCTAACGTGTGTCATAACGTAAGATGCCGAACATGCTATTAGATTATAAGTGAATAAATTAAATATTTATCTATAAGAAAGGCGTTTTTTCTGTGAATCGTACCAACTTTAATATTTAGCTCTCATATTTTCGTCACATGATTCTTCTGTTGCTCTTAGTTTGTGACCAGTGGCCATAAATAATTATGAATTATGAAAAAATATATTAATAATAATATATTTTTTCAACCCGAAATGAAATTTTTGATTTACCATTTTATTCATACGGCTGCGTCAAGTTAGCCCCCCAATAACCCAATTTTGAAAAAAGCTCATACCCGTCCACTGTGCTCAAAGTGTGCTTTACTGTGCTGATAGAATTTTGAACTGTGCAGCTCTATCGTGGAATTTATTCAAGAAATAAGTCTGGGGGGCTAACTTGACACTCAGCCCCTCCAAAATTTTGGAAATCAGCACAAACAAAAGTGAATTCTCATTCTATCTGAAGTGTGCTGAACTGTGATATCAGGGTCTTGTCAAATCTCTCATTTTGTTCAAATATGCGAAAAAACTCTAGTGGAGGGGCTAAACTTGACACTCGGTTCCCTCAAAATTTTGGAAATAAGCTCGAACAAAAAAGAATTATCATTCCATTGGGAGTATGCTGAACTGTGATGTATCTTGTTTTTGTCAAAACTCTCATTTTCCCGAATTATTCTTTAGAATTCTAGTGGGGGCTCACATGACGCTCAAACCCTCCAACATTTTGGAGATCAGATAAACAAAAATGAATTATTATTTCATTTGAAGTGTGCTGAACTTTATTGGCATCCAGTTCTAGCAAAATCTCTCATTTCTCCAATTACTCGATAGAATTATAGTGGGAGGCTGACTGCTTTACGCTCAGAACCAAAAATTTGGAAAACAGCCTAAACCAAAGTGGATTCCCATTCTTCCTGAAGTGTGCTGTATCTGTTTTTCTTCTAATCTCAAAATCTCAAATTTTTGCCAATTGTTAGAATTCTTGAGGTGAAATGGCTTGACTCTCAGACTCTTCAATATTTTGAAAAGAAGCCTAAGCTAGTCTATCCAGTGAAGCCAGGTCTAGGGAAATATCCCTAGTTCTAGGGACAAATGACTATATACTTTTTTATTAAGGAAATAGGGAAATTCTAGGGATTTTTGAAACTTATCTTTATGAAAACATTGAAACAATAATGATTGTTGACATTGTAATATGCCTTGTAGTTTTGTTGCACATTACACATAACAGATTGTGATTGATTGACCATTGAGCTCAATCTCAACTGAATCGCGTGGTCAAGAGCGGTTTGCAATGGGACAGTCCGGAACACGGAACTCGGATCAACAAGAAAGCGCCTTTCGGGGAATCACATTAACGTCATACGTCATACGTAATGCGCATATTTTGGAATTGGGCGATTTTTATTCAGTTCAGTTCGTATAGAATTAAAACTAGGTATTATTATTCCTATGTCTACCTTTTATTTTATTATTTGGATGTGTTATAGGTACCCTACTTTTGTATGTTCTATGAACAGTTTATGAAGCATTCACTTGAAAGTGTTGGTGATTCAATATTCAATATAGGTGCTAATTATGGATTCTGAATCTGAATCTGAATTTTTTGATGATGAGGATGAGAGGTAAGTCGCGCAGCAATTTTTTTTTAAGTCAACTGAGAATCACTGATTTCTAATCAGAAATCAACCGTCTGCTTCACAAAAGAGACCTTCAACACCAATGAAAAAAAGAAAAGCTCGCCATGAACTAGGATCAAAAAAACAAAAAATATATGACCAAAAATTCAAAAATGAGTGGCTGGAAAATCCAGAATTTGCCAGCTGGCTTCAGAAGCATCCTAATAACGATTATCTATGTTTGTGCACAGTGTGTGATTCAAAACTAAGGTGTGGTAGATCAGAACTAAAAAAACACATAGCTACTGAGAAGCACAAGAAAAACCAGGCAAAAAAGAGGGGTACACTGCCTGCCGATCAGTTTTTTGTGAAAAAAACATTGCATACTCGGAAAGTCTCTGAAGGTGAAATAAAACTATCTGCTTTCTTTGCGCATCACAATGTTGCATTCCAGGTTGTGGAACACCTTGTTCCAGTTTTAAGAGACTGTTTTCCCGATTCCAACATACTAAAAGACGTTAAGTTAGGTCGCACGAAAGCGACAAATATAATCAAAATTGCAAAAAAGAAACCGAAGATTTGGCTTCAATTCTTCAAACAACTTATTTTAGTATATTATTAGATGAAAGTACAGACATATCTGTAAAAAAGTTACTTTGTATAAATGTAGAGTTTGTGAATGATGCGGGAGTAGTTTGTGATAGGTTGTTAGAAATAGTAACTATTGATGCCAAAAATGCGAAGGCAGAAGACTTATTTAATGAATTCAAAAACTGTTTAGAAAGCAAACAAATTCCACTGAGAAAGGTTATTGGTTATGCATCTGACAATGCCAGTATAATGATTGGTAAAAATAATTCATTCTTAACTGTCAGGTGTCCAATACATCAATTAAACTAGTTATTTAAACATAACGTTTATTATGATTTTGAGTAGATTACAAGAACTCAGTTTTACGTCAACTGGCCGGCTGCTTGACATTGGCCGGCGGCGTTGCCGGCCTTCTTGAACGACATACTTGATTGCAAGCTGAAACTAATGCACTAGCTGTTTTACCGTGCATTTGTCACTCAGCTGCATTAGTAGCGAGTAATGCGTGTTCAAAACTACCTCGAACACCTGAAGAATTTGTCAGAAGCATAGCAAGTTATTTTTCATGTTCGTCAAAAAGAACTGCGGTACTTGCAGAGATGCAGTCGTTTTTTAATTTGGAACAGAAAAAAATGTTAAAATTATCGGCCACTAGATGATTAAGTATGCAGCATGCTGTTAGTAGAATTCTGGAGAATTGGGACGTTTTATTCAGTTACTTTCATACCGTCAAAATAGAGGAAAATTCCAAAATTGTCAAAACAATTTGTGACGAATTTAACAATAGTTGAAATAAAGCTATTTTATTTTTCCTTCAATATTTTTTGAACTTCTTCAACACGTTTAACGCATTATTTCAAAGTAAAAAACTTTTGATTCATGAACTATCCAAGAATTGCAAGAAATTATTTAAACAAGTTCAATCTCATTTCATTTTACCTCAATATTTCAACGACATCAGATCAATTGCAAAAATCCAAGATATTTTCTAAAATTAGAGCAGATCGACCTTGGCCTAGAGTGTATTAAATTTATTTTGGATTTACCGAAAGACATTCAGCTCTCAATCCGAAAGCCTTGGCTTGAATTTCTGATATCTACAGCAATAGAAATGCAAAATAGATTTCCGCTTAGAGATGCATTTTAGTTAGTATTTCTAAATCCCGGAATAGCATTAAGTGTTAATAAGCCACCTGAACTGATATCGCTTCAAGTGGTTTGGAATAAATTTAATTTGATCAGCAGCATCGATGGCAACAATATTGATCAATAATGGAAAAATATTGCCATTAATTTTTCAGATGATGCCGAAAGGGATATTTTGTTAAAATTAAGTGTAGAAGAATTTTGGTCTAGGTTGAGTCAAATGAGAAACTTTGATGATGATCTGGAATATTCTAATATTGTAAAGTTAGCCAAATTATGTATGATTCTGCCCCACAGTAACGCCGAAACCGAAAGTGTTTTCGGTAGTTGCAGATGTCAAGACAAAAAAAAGGAACAAAATTGGTAGCGAAGTTCTCAATGCTGTTTCTGTTATCAGATTTTCATCAAAAAATTGTTCTCAAGGATTTACTGTTACGGATGATCACGTGAAATTAATTTCATCGAAAAATTTGTATGCTCCCCATACGTAAAGTTCTGTTCTCTAATAAAGTATTACTTCAAATTTTATGTGTCTATACAGTGTGTCCAGAATAAAATGATGTACGTGGGGATATCGGAAACTACAGGAGATACAGTATCGGTTAAATGGAAGAAAAGTTGCGTATTTGCGTGCCCAAGAATAATCTCACTTTGGTTTGTTTTGATTCGATACCGTAATGGAGATACAGGGTGAAAAAGAAAAATGGCCATTTTTTAAATAGCACAATATTTCGGTTATTATAAAAGATGAGGTATTGAAAATTTCTGGATCTGGGTAAGAAGATACGGTGATTTTGAAAATTGTGTCGAAAAAATTGTAGGCCCACTATGTTGCTTCCGGCCGAAGTCAACTTTTGTTTTTCTTATGGGCGCCATATTGGTTTTTCTAATTTCCAAAATCCTTATCAAAAATGCTTTCCAATAACATGACTTTCATAAAAAAAAACAGACTTGACTTTGACTGGGCGCAACATAGGAGGCCTAAACTTTTTTGATGCCGTTTTTAGAATCGTCGTATCCTCTTATCCATTATCCTGAAAATTTAAAAGTTTTAGCTTTTATAATAAGCAAAATATTGTGGTTCTTTGAAAATGTGCCTTTGCTTTTTCACCCTGTATTTACATTACGGTATCGATTCCAAATAAGACAAAGGTGGAATATTTTTGGGCATACAAAGACGCTACTTTTCTCTTATTTAAGCAACGTCGTATCTCTTACCGTTTCCAATATCCCCATATAGTGCCATGTACATCATTTTATTCTGGACACACTGTATATCACTGTTTAATTTTAGACTGATTAGTCTAGGGAATTCTAGGGAAAAAAATCAAAAAGTCTAGGTATTTTTAGCTGATGAAGTATGGCATCACTGAGTCTATCTGAAAAGTGCAAAAAGAACAACAAATCAAGAACTACGAATTATGTACTTATACTTCCCTCAATTTGAACTAACTACAAACTATATTATCTTTTCTGATTCATTTTAATCATAATCATATTTATTTCTGACAAAACTGATAGTAGGTGGATATGAATAAATCTGCACCCGAACATAGAACACGTTATGCATATAATAGACAGTTGAAGTTGAGCCAAGACCTAGACGTTAACGTAATACGTTAACGCATAAAGTTCACGTCTACGTAACGATCCAAAAGCTAGTAGAAGTGTGGCATTTGACTTACGTGAAACGTAGCGAGTTGACTTGACCTAATTTGTTGTGTTTACATATAGTTGTTCGACCTGTAAAAGTAGAAAAAAAGTGATGATTTGGTAATTGAATTTTGTGTCCAAATAAAAATATGACGTGTAATGTACAAAATTGATTCGTTGGCAGATCATCCAAGATCGGAGACTCGATCGGCAAAACTCGGATTACGTATAAGGGATAACGTGCAATACGTGAAGACACGCAAGGATACGTATGTCCGTGAACGCAAACGTGAGAAAAAACGATGTGCGCTTGCCCAGATGTCAATCACCACGTTTACGTCTACGTGAATGAAAGCACTTCAACTATCTAGTGATAGCACACTTCAGATAGAATAAGAGTTCACTTTTGTTTGGGCTGATTTCCAAAATTTTGGAAGTGCTGAGTGTCAAGTTGGCCCTTCCACTAGATTTTCTTCGAATATCTGAAGAAAATGAAATATTTGACAAAAACTAGATATGGCACAGTTCATTACTCTTCAGATAGAATAAGAATAGGCCATTTTCATGATTTTTTTTTATTCGCCTATCAGAAAGAGCAGCCAAAAATAAGCTCAATTTTTTTTTCTCCGATTTTTTACACAGCGGGAAAGGTACTAAAATTCACTTTGAACGTTGGTCCGATGACGTCATCCGCCCAAATCTGTGATTGGCTAATCATAGGCAATATTGCCAAACGAACTTTTCCAAACCGGAGTATGTAATATCGATATCGACGACCGTAGTATCATAGTATGATAAACAACAAGTAGCGACAGCTCCATATATTTGTGGTCAAATTTGGTTTTGTCTCAATGACAGAAATTCGCCTCATTTATACCCTGCTAACATTTTGAAATGCAAAACTGTTTTCAAAATCAAGAATTTTAAACTCCGCATAGATCTTTAGACCTACTTCATAGTGAGTAATCGTATTCTATAACTTGATAGGTAATTCACCTATGTATCAGTATCATTGAAATCATGGAATCTGCTACGGTATAGTTTTATTTCACATTTCATAATGTTAGCAGTGTATAAATGAGGCGAATTTCTGTCATTGAGACACGATGGTAGTATTTTGACAATTGACAAGTTTTGATAGTGACAATATTGGAATTCCGTTTTCTTTCGTACTAATCGTACTTTCGTGATATTCGATTGTCGGCTTGAAAGATTGGTTGAATTATTTGGTTTCCAGTGTTCTATTTTGTATTTCGTTGTGTTCGTCGTTGATTAATAGTGTGAGTGTTCCTGTGGACTGTTGGTGTTGAGTGACTCCTGTGTATTCAAGATGTCAAAGAAGTGTTTTGTACCGAATTGCAAAACAAATAGGGGAATATTTTTCCCAGTTCCTAGAATGGAAGAAATGAGGAAAGCATGGTTCTCTTGTATAGGGATAACAAACAATCCACCCAAAGGCAACAACTATTACTGCCGTGAAAAACATTTTGATGTAAGCTGTAATTTTTTATTTTACACTCCATTTTACCTATTTTAATACCTATATCGGGACCTATACCTACGTCTTGACCTACGTTTATATTAGGTATTTTCTCTACAAATGAGGAACCCCAGGAGGAACCCTTCCACACCCTTGCATAAATGAAAAAAAAATAACCCAAACTATAACCCCGTTTTACCAATCCTTCCGCAAAAAGGCAAAACCCATTTCCAGTGGCGTCCTTTGAGGGCACATAACAGGGTGTCCCGAAATTAGACGGTAATATTTCAGCCACGTATCCTACGCCCTCAAATAGAAATACATTTTCATCTTTCAAAATTAAATGTAGAATATTAATTTTGATTGTGCCTTCTAATTCTCTAATTCTGGATATTTTTCGTAAGGAGAGAAAGTACATTAATTACATTAATTAATGTACCTATTTATGTTATTAACAAGGTTATTAATTAATTACATTAAATTTTGTCTTTTAATTTAATAAGCATACTTCAAATACAACTGAATTTATAATAATAAAACGGTTGGTAAAAGTCTTCATATGTAAAGGGCAGGGTAAAGGGTCATTGATTATAAATGCCCCCGCCCCTCTAACTTTTCAATTTGATCTCTTAGAAAAAAGTTTCTCGAATAAAAGTTTCATGGTTGAAAATGGAATTTTTGAAAAAAAATCTGTTTCCACATATATAGGGTGTTCCGAAAAGTCTGGGCGAGGTCCAACTTTCTTATTACAAATCGATAGGTACCCTATTTTTTATTCGATATTGGGATTCTCCTTTAAATTCTAAACATTTGCCATGTAGCATATCCTATACCTAAGTTTGATGTACAGGGTATCTTTAACAGGTATTTACAAAATCTTACCCAATATTATTTCTGAAGCCAAAATAAGCCGATTTAAATCAACTTACCTCAGTCCGAAATTGCTGCGTTTCCAAGATACAGGGAGGTAAAATTGAACAATAAAAATCGAATTTTTCAAATTGTGTGAACATTTTTCAACGTACTACTTTGAAAATTGGTACGCGGTTTTTTTTTGGGATGCTAAACCCTCGGCTAAACCTGAATATGTACACATTTTTATGTGGCCGTTACAGGGCGCTGCACACTCCACTTCTGATGGAGTTTAAATTAGCCATAACTTTTTCCTCACTATGGTTCTTTACTTTTTTTTGTAAAGGAAATGATCTTACAGACATTTTTAAGCAAAAAAAGTATTCGTGTTATAATCTGCTAGAGTACCTAAGTAGTTTTCGAGATATTTTGGTTTTCAGTGTTCTATGCCTCACCAGAATATTGAAATTACTTACCTTTGCGATGAAATTGAATCAGTAGTGTTTTCATTTGGTAGGTTGAGATTGCTTCATGCATGGGGTAAGGAAACCATATCAAAATTAAGATTAATAGGTATGAATCCATGGGCGTGAACGTGGATCGATATTAATCTGAATGTTGATCTGATTTTTTTGCCCAATAAAGCTATGTCTACCTATAAAATTCACTGATCAAATTTCAGCCTTGGAAATAACAATTTTTTCAATGCATAGTTATTTGAATATTCCGTTGCGGCATCGAACAATAAAAATAAAAATATCTCAAAAACGGTTCGCTTTAGCTGTTAATAACAAGAGCATATTATTATTTTACGACTAGAAGTAGGTGAAGAATAATTTCCTTGACAAAAAAAAATTAAAGCTACACTGGTAAAAAAGTTATGGCCATTTTAAACCATCAGAAGTGCAATGTACAGCGCCCTCTAACGACCACTATGAAAAGGTGTCCATATTCAAGTTTCGCGTCCCAAAAAACCCCGGGTTCCAATTTTTGAAACAATACGTTAAAAAATGTTCACACATTTTGAAAAATTCGATTTCTATTTTTTAATTTTGCCCTTTGTATCTTGGAAACGGAGCAATTTCGGACTGAGGTAAGTTCCTTTAAATCCGATTATTTTTACCTCAGGAATGTGTGGTAAGATTTTGTAAAGACCTTTTACAGACACCCTGTATAACAAAATATTTGATATTTATAAATTGAATAATACTAATTCATTGTCATAAAAACCCAAAAAATTTAATATATCTATGGTTTCGAAGTATTGACGTAAATGTCTGTGTAGGATATACCCTCGGATAAACCAAAACTTTTCTAATTTTCAATTGATACCCGAAACATGAACCAAAAATAAAATAACATCCTATTTGAAAAAAAACCTATTGAATTAAATGCAGAATTATATATACTTTTATACTATTTGATGACGTTACATTTTCGTCAATATGAGCGTCTATACTTCGAAATCATAGATATATTTCACATTTTTATAACATTGAATAAGTATTATTCAATTTATAAATATCAAATATCTTTTTATACATTAAACTTAGGTATAGAATATGCTGCATGAAAAATGTTTAGTATTCACAGGAGAATCCAAATATAAAATCAATTTGAAATAAGAAAGTTAGACCTCGCCCAGACTTTTTGGAAATATGTGAAAACAGGTTCTATAAAAATTTAGAAACCATGAAACTTTTAAGTATTTGGGACACTTTTTTCTAAACCGTTAAATTAAAAAGTTAGCTTTTATAATCAATAACCCTGTACTTCATTCCAAATATGTAACTAGAAAATTCCTAAAGACAGGAGCTAAGATAGAAATTTGAACCGATTCAGGTCAGAGATCAGTGATTAGTGTATCTTGAAATAATGATGTTTGATTATGAGTTTATCAGTATTAACCTGGGGGATTTTAATTATTGCTCTGACAGTGATCAAAATCTAATTTGGTCATCGATAATAATGCAGATAATAATTAATAGTTATTTACGTTACTAAGGCGGTAAATGACTTTTTAAATTACGAGTCAAGATGTTTATGGACGAGGCGACGAAGGAGCCGAGTCTAGAATATCTAGACGAGTAGTTTAATGACATTTAACGGCTGTGTATCGTACATTGTTTTGTTTCATACTGTAATAACTATTTTTAATCGGTTTAAAGTGCTTTCTTCTCAAACCACACACTTAGGGTGGCAGTCCACCTCACATTCGTACCATGAGATGGCGCCGGCCAGACCATGTAACAACTTATGTTTGTCCTATCTGATATACCTTACCAACCGTTTATGTTAAGTGAACAAGTTGCAAAATGGACCAAATTTTGCATAAAAGCTGCGAAGCGCAAATCGGCGGAAAGGTATCAAAAGGAGTTTGAGGCTTTCTGCGAATGGCGCAAAATCTTCCGTGTAGATAAGACAGTGAACGAAAATATCGTGTTTGGCGCCAGCCAAACCGTGTTACCAATGCAATTTCACAGTCTTTGATGATGCAATATGTCATTTTTGAGTAGTCAAGTAATTTTTTTTTTACAGTATGATGATGTAAAGTATCATTTACCGGACTGGTTTTGGGTCCGGTAAATGATACTTTACGGTACAGTATAAAATAAAATATTATTTGATGCTTAGTGATCTTTTTATAAACCAAAATAAAGAATAATTTTTTATTATGAGGGGTTTGTGTTATTATGACAAAAATCAAAACAGTTTAACAATTTATATGAAATTTTATCTCTATTCTAGGGAGTAGGATACGTGGCTAAAATTATCACGTCTAACTTCGCGACACCCTGTTTACTAAGGAAATAAAAAAGTGAAAATATAAATTTTTGGAGTTTGCAAAATAAACTTTGTCATTGTGTGTGATTGTTAGGACAGTGAACATATTGAAGTTTACCTATGACGTAAAACTCACTCAAGTTGTAATATCATTTTTGATAGTTGTAATTTATTACTTTTTTTGATAGTATAGCTGTTTTTGCTGATTACGTGAGTGTGTTTCACTGTTCCTCAACTGGTTATGGGCACAGGTCACACTCCTGAAGTCCTGAAGAGTAATCTGACCAAGAAAGTATGGGATTCAAAGCGAATGTCGGAAAACTTGTAGGTGCAACGAATTGGTTCAAGGAAGAGGCAAATTGAGCTACTTTTGAAACACCACGATGTCCTGGATATTGTAAAAGGCGAGAAGAATAAGCCTATTGTTCCAGCTGAAGGTTCCGCAGATGCTTTGGTAGCTGCTTACGCTGCTGAACTGAATGTGTTCTATTAAAGTGATGCTTTGGCTCAATTGATACTTGTAGGTAGCCTGAATGATTCCAATATTGACCTGACCGCTACCTGTGCTAGTTCTAAAGATGTTTGGGACAAGTTGGTCGCCATCTATGAACAGAGTTCTGGACAAAAACTGGATAGACTCGTGGAACAATTTTTTAGTTTGGAAAGAAGTGATTCAGAAGATGTAGTCACACATATCGCCAAACTACAGAAAAATTTTCAAGAAATGAATGAGGAACTGTGAAAACTTGTTGGTACTGAATTACCTGAGTTGTTACTGATGAGTAGAGTTATGTCTACTTTACCTGCGGAATTTTTTGAATTTAAAAGCGTTTGGGAATCCGTTCCCATCAAAGATAGGACACCGAACAAACTAACAGAACGCTTGAGATTGATAGAAATGAGGCTTCCTGTGAAGAAAGAAGATACTGCTTTGACTGCTAAAGGTGAAAACAAGAATGATAAGAATCAGAAACCTAAATGTCTTTACTGTCATCGTGTCGGACATTTTGCCAAACAATGCTTTAGGAAGAAAAATGACAAATCGAAGAATGTGAATTACAAAAAATCAGGTGATGGTTTTATAATAACTTCCTCTACAAGCGATACTGATTCTTGGTTAGCTGATTCTGGTGCAACAGCGCACATGACCTACACCGATTCTTTTTTTGTCACGTACGAAGCGTTTCCTGAACTTGTCAAAGTGCAAGTCGGCAACAAAGTCATAGTTTTGGCATATGGAAAGGGTGCTATTGTAACGAGTTTCGCTATAGAAAACACTTGTCCAGCTTTAATCTATTTATTTTACAAGTCACTATGTACAGAACTCACTATTCACATACAAAATCACAGCTTATTTATGTTTTACGATTTATATTTCACGACGTAACTGACGGAACTAACTAACTCGAAATGACGGATCTCATTATATACTCTGGCCAGGATTGAAAGAACATTCCAGATATTTTTAGAAAAGCGAAGAACATTCGACGCCATCTAGCCTCGCTAGAATGTACCAGAATGTACCGGCGCATTCACCATTTACTGAACAATGTTTCGTCACACTATCAATGTGCAGATGAAAGTAAATGGAAATTGGGTAGACAATCATCTTGAAGATGTGTGGTATGTACCAAAAATCAGTAAACAATTATTCTCAATTGGAGCTACTGTTGAGAAAGGGTACAGATTTGAAGCTGATAGTTATGGCTGCAAGTTTATGAAAAAGGGTACCCTACGGTTAGCTGGCAAAAAGAAATCATGTGGACTGTACGTCCTAGATATGAAAGTTAAAGTTCCTGTTGTTCCTGCAGAAGTCTATATTGCGTCTAAAGAAGACACTCTACAGATGTGGCATGAGAAGCTTTGTCATCAGAACAAGAAACATGTTGGAGAAGTGCTGAAGAAAAATGGGATTGAGGTATCTGTGACAGATGAATTCTGTGATGCCTGTATGGTTGGTAAGCAACACAGGAAAAGTTATTATCCCAGGCCAAACCCTCCAACTGAAGTGGGAGAAGTGATTCACACTGATATCTGTGGGCCGATGGAAGAAAATTCAATTGGAGGCTCAAGATATTTTCTTTGCCTGAAAGATGGTTTCTCAAAATTCAGAAGGGTATTTTTCATGAAGAAGAAGTCAGAGACTGCAAAATGTATTCAGAATTTTCTAACAGAAGCAGATGTGTCAAGGCATACGATCAAAGAAATTTTATGCGATGGAGGAAAAGAATTCGACAACTTTGAAGTAAAATCGATGTTGCAGAAAAAAGGAATCAACCTAAGGATAGTTATGCCATACACAGCGGAACAGAATGGGGTTGCGGAACGAGAAAACTGAACTCTTGTTGAAGCTGCTCGCAGTATGATTCATGATAAAAATTTGCCCAAATATCTCTGGGCTGAAGCTATAAATACTGCTGCTTATGTCCTGAATCGTACAGGTATGTCTTCTGATAAAAATGCTACTTCTTTTGAAATATGGTTTAAGAAAAAGTCTGCTGGTATTGACCATCTACAGATTTTTGGAACAAAATGTTTTGTTCATGTTCCGAAACAAAAGCGACAGAAATTTGACAAAAAGAGTCAAGTGGGATATTTTGTGGAAATTGCGGAGAACGCGATGGATACAGAATTTGGATCAAGGAACAACAGAAAATCTTGACAAGTGCTGATGTGTTCTTCACAAAAGAAAACAGCAAGCAAAAGCAGGACTTTGAGGTTACATGTGAAAATGTCCATGAATAAATAGTAGTAAGCCTTGAGAGAAGTGAACAAATGTCGGAGGAAAATGATGTTTATTCACAAGAAAGTAACAGCATTGAGAATCCGTTGAACCAAGAGCTCGCAGAGGAAAGCTCTTCTGACGTTGATTGTTCTGGAATAAATAAAAACCGACCAAGGAGGCAAACTTAACTGCCAGAACATTTCGATGATTTTATTCTTGTTGCAAGTGCTTATGATGATGATCCATAGAACTACACTGAAGCTGTGAGTTCTAAAAATGGAACAGAATGGAAATTTGCTATGGATGAAGAAATGAAGTCGCTAGCTGAAAATGAGACTTGGCATTTAGTCGAACTACCATCTAATAAAAAAGTAATTGGATGTCGTTGGGTCTTCAAAGTCAAGACAACGCCTGAATGAGAGATTACCCGATACAAAGCTCGACTGGTTGCAAAAGGTTATGCACAAAATCATGGAGTGGATCACGAGGAGACATTCAGTCCCGTAGCTCGTTTTGATACTGTGAGAGCTTTGTTCAGTGTCGTCGTTTGTGAGAATTTAAAAGTCAAACAATTTGACATCAAAACTGAATTTTTGTATGGGTTTCTTCAAGAGGAAGTATACATGAGTCAACCAGAAGGCTATGATGATCAAACAGGGCGTGTTTGCAAGCTTGACAGAAGTTTAAATGGTCTCAAAAAATCTCCGAGATGCTGGAATTTTCGACTAGTATCTTTTATGAAGAATGTTAGTTTTGTCCAAAGTTATGCTGATCCTTGTCTATTTATACAAAAGGTGGATGACAAAAGGATTATTGTAGCTATATATGTTGATGACGGTTTTGTTGCTGGAAGCGATGAAAAAGAAATAGAGGTTTTTCTGTCCTGCTTAAGAGCAGAATTCAAAATTACTTCTGGTGATTTTGACTGCTATATGGGTATGGAAATCACCAAGTGTAAAAATGGTTTAATTTTATTGAAGCAAAGAAGTTACAGCCAGAAAATATTACAAAAATTTGGAATGCAAGATTCAAATCCAATTTCAACACCTTGTGAAGTTTCTTGTAGTACCCAAGAAAGTAATGAATTGGTTGTAAACGTTCCATATCGAGAAGCAGTTGGATCACTTATGTATCTGGCTATAGCATCGAGACCGGATATTGCTTATGCAGTAAGTCTAGCATCCGAATCTCTAGAATCTCCCAGGATGTCAGACTGGAAAATGGTCAAAAGAATTTTCAGATACTCAAAAGGTACACTAGATTATGGCCTCATGTACAAAAACAATAATTGTGCAACATTGTTGGAAATTTACACTGATGCTGACTACGGTGGAGATGCACGGACTAGACGTTCCAGAAGCGGCATGGTTTGCAAATATTCAAATGCTGCAATTACTTGGATGAGTCAGAAACAGAAAAGTGTGGTACTTTCTACCACTGAGGCAGAATATATTGCTGCCAGTGGAGGAACAAAAGAATGTATTTGGCTAAGAAGATTGTTTTCCGAAATTTCATGCTTGAAAGAATTTCCTGTTTTGTACTTGGACAATGCTAGTGCTTTGAAGCTGGTGAAGAACGAAGAGTTTCACAAGCGTACAAAACATATTGAAATTGAGTATAATTTTGTGCGTGAAAAATTTAGAGAAGGCATTTTCAAGGCTGAGCATGTCGAATCTGGAAAACAAGTTGCTGATATTATGACTAAAGCATTAGCAACTGAGAAGTTCAAGAAGAATCGACACATGCTTGGAGTTGACAGTTCATTTTGAGAGGAAGTGTTGGAGTTTGCAAAATAAACTTTGTCATTGTGTGTGTGATTGTTAGGACACTGAACATATTGAAGTTTACCTATGACGTAAAACTCACTCAAGTTGTTATATCATTTTAGTTATAATTTATTACTTTTCTTGATAGTATAGCTGTTTTTGCTGATTACGTGAGTGTGTTTCACTGTTCCTCAACTTAAATAAGTATGCCAAATTATACATCTTGGGTTTTATACAAGTTTGTAAAAAAGACGATATTAAAATTGCACTTAGTTTTCGATCTAAAACTGCAACAAAAATTCTACACTCACGGCACAAAATTTCGCCACCCTAAAATGTTAACAAACTTGCTGTCTGATAACTTTTCTATTCTTATTCTATCTTGATGATTTTTTCACCAGTTTGTAGATAAACTCATTGTGATTATTTAGAAATATTGCAATAAGTAACATTTAAAAAAAAAATCGTCAAGGACAGAACACTGTTGACCCGTTTGTAGATAAACTCATTGTGATTATTTAGAAATATTGCAATAAGTAGGTAACGTTTTTTTTTATTATTTTTTTTTTACATTGTCAAGGACAGAGCACTGCATTATGGCTATTTTCGATGGTTTTTTCAATAAAAGTATGTTTTTTTTTCTGGAAAACGGTTCATTTTAATCGATAATGAACAGGAAAACCTTTTTTGTAGCCCAAGGTTCAAGGTTCTGAATGTATTTTTTTCAAGTCTATCATACAGGGTGTTGAAGATTTACGCATTAAAATGTACAACCTTGTCCGCCACTGGTGAAGTAAACAAGCTAATTATGTTTTAAGGGCAGTATTTTAAGAGGAAATGTTTACTGTTCATCATATCAAATTTTCATCAAATTAGATTGAGTGTTTAAAAAGTTATTCAAGAAAAATTGATTTCCAGTGACGTCCTTTCGGGGCCCGTATCTCTGTAGAGAGAGCCTCTAGGAAAAAAGTTTACGGCAACTTGTCATCTTAATTTTCAATGTTCTATCCGAATCCGAGAGATTTCCCACATTTTCCCGGACACCCTGTATAAATCTATTGTTTATTTACAGCTTCCCAATGACAGTAAAAATTGGATGGAATATAATTTGATGTCCAAGAAAAATCTATATTTGAAGGAGGATATATTGCCGCATAAGAATTTGCGTTTATTGAATTTGTGTAACAACCAGGGAGTAGATCAACCACGCACCTCCGGAATTTTTTTGGTAATATATTTTAAACATCGTTATGATTATTCATCCGATATGCGAATACTGACTTCGAACAATTAAAAAAAAAAAATAATTTTCACTTATAATCTCCCTAGAGCTCGAATTATTTCCGGAAATTTTGTCGAGTCGCGAATTTTCTTGAAAAATTCGCAACGAGAACAAATTTAACGAGAACAAATTTCCGGATTCTTAATTCGAGCTCTAGGGAGATTCGGCAAGAAAATTTCATGCCAAAACTGATCATTGGAAAAAACATAACCCAGGACTCACCTCGCATTTAGTGGAAGAAACCAACGGCGCCTTACTCTACTCGCCATTAAGGAAGAAAGAAGGGAATCAGGATTTTATAAAACATTTGGAAGTTATAACCAATCTTGTCCATAATTGATAACATTGCAACTTTGTATTGGAAGTTGAAAATAAATCATTTATCAAAAATATTTGTCATTGTTTTTAACAGCTGTCAAGCACTCGTTTGCCTTATCTCTTGTCTGTGAAAGTTGGGTTGGGTTGGGATTGTTAGGGAGAGTGGGGACGGCAACACTGTAATCATATGGGAGCTACATCCAGATGCAAAGCCAGGGCGATTTCCACTTATTAATCTTTCAGTCACGTGATTATTAGCAGGGTGATTTCCGATAAAATTAGGTCGTTGCCATAGCAACATAATAAAATGCAAGCCTATGATTGGTTAGAATTGACTGGTAGGAAATTTTCAGTTAAAACACAAATCTCCATCTTCTATATCAGTGGAAGGATCTGAAGATACTGATACCGTTTGTACCACTATCAAAAGTGCCCAGACTAAATAGCCCAAAAAAGAATGTTCCAACCACAACGGTAAACGTTTTGAAGGATGTTAAATTTCCAAAACTCATTTGTTACTGGTTACAGGCTCTTACTTCTTCATCTACGACTAGTCACGATGAATCTGCGACATCTTCATTTCTTAAGGATTCTTCAGACAAAACAGATTCAACAGACGAAGAACAACAAATTGATGAGACTGAAAATAGCATCTTAGCAAAAACTAGAAGAAATAGCACTATAGAATCAATCAAGCATCATTCAAGATTCTATTTAGGATTAGAAAAAAATATCTATTTTTTAGTTGAATTTATAACTCATTGGCAAAACATAAATTATAGAGATGTACTGATCACTTTGAAAAAAATCCGTTTGGATGATGTCTACTTCAGGTTAGCGGTTGATTTCGGTGTAAGTGTAACAACCGTGCAAAGAGCTTTCCTTGAGGGAGTACAAAAAATAGCGAATGTGATGATGAATTTTATTTTTTGTACAAGCAGAAGCCAAATTTTGAATGCATTACCAATGCCCTTCAGATATAGATATAGCAATGTTAGTTATATCGTAGATTGTTTCGAAATAAAACTAGAAAGGCCTTCAAACCCTATCCATCAAAGTTTCACTTGGTCGGAGTATAAAAAATGCAATACTGCAAAATATTTCGTGAGTGCAACACCGCATGGATTTATAAATTTTGTCTCGAGAGGATTTTGAGGCAGAATAAGTGACATGGCTATTGTATCTGCTAGTGGATACTTGAAAATGGTGAAAGATTGCTCTATAATGGCAGATAGAGGTTTTAAAAATGTTGCCAATTTGCTTTCCAAAAACAACTGCACTTTAATAAGACCGCCAAGCGTAGGAGAAAATATTTTGAGCAAACAGGAAGTGAAGCAAGCTAAAAGAATTGCTGCTTTGAGAATTCATATTGAGGAAACTATTTCAAGAATAAGAGAATTTGAAATGCTAGATGCTCACGCAAAAATAGATATAAAAATGTTAGATTTATTAGATGGAATTGTTGTAATTGTATGTGGTTTAATTAATTTACAAAGACCTTTAATAAATCAATATCTTCATAAAGATAGTTTTATTATTCTAACTTGGCATTCAAATTACACCTAACATTCATTTTTAAATATGTATTACCATTACCCACAGTTCATTTTTTATCTAAATTTACAGTGACAGATCAAAATTGGAGGTTGAAGCTCGGCAACAAGAAATAAATGCCATAAAGTGCTGGCTAATTGAAATAAAAAGATAAAATATTTGATAATAAACTTAGTTTTCTTGAGTAAAGATGGATTTTGATCATCAATTCCAAAATTATCTTCACTTTCTATTCTTGGACGTTTTTTTCTGTCAAATCAAATACATTTCGAACATAGCAAAATAAAACGAATCACAGTTCATTTTATGACTATCGTAATAAAACATGTTTGCCAACCTTTAATCTTTAATTTTGATCTGTCACTGTAACTTTAAATAAAAAATGAACTATACAGTAACGCACACTATCCCCCATCAGAAAAAAAAGTTGGAGAATAAGCTAATAAAATTTTAGCATCAATACGTCATGTAGTTCTTAAATAAAAAGAGACATGTAAGTTTTTGAAAATTTACTCAAATTTTAAAAATAAAGCTAAAATTACATTCGTACTTATATAGCTGAATATTTCAAGTACAGGGTCTTCCCCTATACTTTTGCATCCAATCTAGAGAGTTTTTTTGAGAAAATATTAAAATGATGTAAATACAAAAGTTGTGTATTTTTCATCAAATTTTTACAATCCGGAGTCAAAAAGAACAAATGAACATTGAAAATATCAAAATTTTGAAAATCTTTTTTCTTTAAATGGAATGGCCCTGATTTTTTGTCTAAAACGAAAGATCTTTTTCTCGTGATTTCAAAAATACCATAAAAGTTGATGTTTTGGTTCAGCGGTTTTAGTGCTGGTTCAGTTTAAAGTTTCATTTTCTACCTCAACAAATTATGGTCGCTATGGGAAACTTATGAAGCTTTGTAGTTTCAATGGTGAAACATAGAACTCTAAACTGAAAACGGCTGGACCAAACATCAACTTATATGGTATTTTTGAAATCACGAGAAAAAGGTCTTTCGTTTATACGCAAAAAATCATTAAAAAAAGTAATGATTTTCAAAATTTTGACATTTCAAATTTTCATTTGTTATTCGCGACAACAGATTATAAAAATTTGATGAAAAATACACAACTTTTGTATTTACTTTCTTTTAATACCTTCTCAAATGAACTCGCAAGATGGGGTGCAAAAATATACGGAAAGACCCTGTACATACATGATCTAAATCACTGATCCAAATACCTACATAATGAAAACTCAACTAATTTTTACCAACTCAGTAAAAATATTGCCTTTCCAAAAAGTACAAGCTAATTCCATAATCTCTTGAATTCTGTCTCTCTCTATTAAGTGAAGTCTCATATATTGATACATCATTATCGTCTTCGAAAGTTGGACAAGCAATACAAAAGAGACCCTTTTCTTTGTTTGAAAGGAACATATTTAGTTGTAGTTGAAAATAATATTTTTTATTTATGACATTATTTTTGACATAGTTTTCAACAGTTTTGACTTTGAATGAGTTGATAACCAATGTGAGTTCATCATATTAATGATCAAAAAACGGGTCCAAAAATCTCACAGATTCCAAAAAAATTTTCTTTATTCACTCAAACGACATGTTTCGGGGTCAACATCTTACACCCCATCTTCAGGTTCGTAGGTACATGGGCTGTAGAAGATAACTTATATAAAAACTGTTGGATCACAAAACATTTTTTTAACTTACAATATCTGGTTACAAGGCACGTTGAAGTTGAAGAGATCGTCACACAATTAGACATTGAACATTGATCATTAAACGTGATAATAACAGTCACAACAGGGAGGACAATGGTACAAGTTGGACGAAATTGCAATTTTTACAGAGTAGGTACCTCCATACCCTATCAGTGGTTTCAGAAAACTGCTGAAAGTGCTGAATCATGAACGTGATTAGTGACAAGTGACAAATCATAACCTCAACTTTGGCGAGCAACCCAACCTTACATTAAACCTAAACTACTAACAGTGTGGAGTGTCAACCTTCCATGAAACTAGATGTAGTAATCATAGTATAATAAACAACAAGTAGCGACAGCTCCATATACCTAAAGGTGGTCAAATTTCGTCTGTCTCAATGACAGAAATTCGCCGCATTTATACACTGCTAACCTTATGAAATGTAAAATAAAACCATACAGTAGCCGATTCCATGACTTCAATGATACTGATACATAGGTAAATCAATTAAGTTATACAATACGATTACCCACTATGCAGTATGTCTAAAGATGTATGCGAAGTTTCAAAGTCTTGATTAAGAAAACAGTTTCACATTCCAAATTGTTAGCAGGGTATAAATGAGGCGAGTTTCTGTCATTGAGACAGAACGAGATTTGACCACAGATATATGGAGCTGTCGCTACTTGTTGTTTATTATACTATGTAGTAATGTGGACTTGGAAAAGTGTTTTGCGAGTGTCAGTTTTGTAAAATCATGACTCATGAGAAACAATTGATAGGGGAAGGGTTAAATAATTAAGGTAAAAATAGGTGAATAATTCAAGTTAATTTGAGCATTTAAAGTAAGTGACTTGGTATTTTTAAAAGATTTGTGAATTTCCAGAAGTTCTAAGTTATTAAGCAGGTTACCCTTATTTGCAGAGTGTAATATTTTGAAATCGTCTTTAAAATTGAAATTATGGTTACTGTCTAGGAGGTGAGATGAAAAATGATAAAAACCTGTAGAGCCAATCTTTAAACATCTTGAATGTTCTTTCAGTCTGATTCCAAACCTTCTATACGTTCTGCCTATGTATTCGGCTTCACAGTCTTTACAGTGTAATTGGTAAACACCACAACGTTCCATAGGGTCGGTTTTGTCTTTGTTGTTCAACAAGTAGTTACTGACTTTGCTGGGACATTTTACTACAATAATATATTCGGAACTGACACCATCCGGGGAAGCACCAAATATAGGGAAATCTATGAATAATCAATCCACTTGTTTTGATTTTAATTTTTCTCATGTTTTCCACTCTCCTAAGAACTCTTGATTCCAACATCTGTCCTCTTGAAATGGCTTCTGTCTCTTTTGGCTTTGAAGCTCCCATAATTTTCTCGACCAAGGTTTTCTATGATATACAGGGTGCGGAAGAAAGTGATGCAGTTTTCAAAATTTTCTTGATACTACCATTTTGCTTATAAACAATTCTTCACTAAATGTATACTTTAAGGGTATTGCTAAGATAAGTCGGGACTCATTTGGTATTTTTCGAATAAATTTTCTGAAACAGGAGATAATTATTTTTCATTCCAATTCGTATTTTGCGATGTTTTTTTGAGATTTGTGAACTCAACTTCCAAAATTTTAGGACCCATGATACTTTTGAAACAATTAAAAAAAAGATGATTTGACAGAGGTGGTAATGTACAGGGTCCCTAAGAAACACGATAAACAATTTGTTTTTTTTTTGGTTCGCAAAATTGATGTCTGATATACCTTTTCGATAAAAAGTTCACCCGCATTAGGTTTATCACTTATTGATTTCGCATGCAATATTAAAAAAAAAAAATGACTCGATAATTATTATCGTTTGCCGTATTTTTAAGTGATCCTGTATATAACCGCTCAAGTTAAATCATCTTTTTCTTTTGGATTTCAAAACGGTCGTATATGCTGATATTTTGAAGTTTACTTTAGTCTCAAAAAAAAACATCGCCAAACACCAATTGGCACAAAGATTGATTACTTATCTTTTGTTTCCGAAGAGTTATCAGAAAAATACCAAACACATTCCGAGGAACATTTCTTAGCTACACCCTTGTGATATAAATTTGGTAAAAAATCATTTTTTAGCAGTATCTTTAAATTTTTGAAAATTGCATAATTTCCTTCCGTACCCTGTATATCATAGAAAACCTCATCTCACATAAAATCTACAGAAGTCAGTCGAATGTACGAAAGTCGACCATCAAAACGCTGAAACACACGACAAAATTTACTTATTCGTTTCAAAGTTATAGCTCATTGAATATGGGCAAAAAAATTGCTATGTTCTTTATTATGACGTGCATCACGGAAAAAAAAAATATTCTTGATTTGAAACGAACCGTCTCAATTTAAGGCGTAGAAATTCTTGTATATACTCAAGTAGATATTTTCTCAAAATGAGAAGTTGATATTCTCAAAAATATCTACTCAAATAAAGAAAATACATTTTCAGATGTAGAAATATTCGTCTACTCAAGGGGAGATGTTATAATCTTAAATGAAGATAATGACATTATCGATCTGAGATGCAAATATTTTTGAACTGACAATGTATTATATTCTTTGAAGAATCCATAGTCTTGAAATGAAGAGTATTTTTGTCAAGATTGCTCATTCTGAGAAAGCTACGACTCGATCTAAATAGGTAATTGCTTAAATTAAACTGAATAAACATAAAGTGAGTAGATAAAACTCATGGAATAAGATTAGATTTTCTAAACTTAAGTATTTGTTATCTTGAATGAATTAGTTGATTTTTCATTGTGAGGAAATAATTTTGAATAAAAAAACTTGAACTTGTTAGTTTACTTCCACTATATTTAATAAAATATTTTGCTAATAACAAAATAAATAAATACAGTGGAAATAACATAGCAAGTGCTTCTTTCTATTACTTACATCAAAGATCTATTTTAGATCTTTGCTTGATGAATTTCCTTCCCATTGAATAAAATAAAGTTTTATTTGCACCTTTTACTCCTTGTGCATGTCTAGATACGAGTGTGTAGTGTTATAGTGTAAGAGAAATAAAAAAAAAACTGATAACTTTTATAGATATTTATTTCCATCTATAACAAATTAATATACCCAAAGTACTATTAGGTAGTACTTTATTACACGAAAACCTAAATGAGATATCACCATAATAATAGGAACTTGAAATAATAATTATTTCTATGATTTACAAAATTACATAATATTATGTAGGTATCTAATAACTATTCCTAAGATGAGATGAATACTAAAGATAAATACATCAAAACAATAAAATCACAATTCTCACTAAATTGTTCAAAATACAACTCTATTTTTTTTCTGAATACTCGAAAGTAGAGCAACTGAAACACTTAATAATAAAAATACTGTAAATTATTTTGAATGTTGAACACCTTCAAACTATGTGCAAAATTTACTTATATATAAATCATCTTTAATTTTATGAAAAATACTAAGTTGTGAAAATAGATCATCAGGCTTCAGTATTTGATATTTAGGGGTTGCTTCAACCTTGTATGCATAAAAATGATCATTGTAGGCTATAGTCTTAATTCGCTGACAATAGAAACAAATATCTACTGGATCCAATTGATTTACTAAAATTTTGATAATTTTGCCAAAAACTGGAAGTTCGTCAATAATTTCAAATGAAAAAGCAGCATTGACATTATACGATATACCATTTTTATTGTAAAATGTTGTGTACGCGTAACTATCAAAATCTATTGAATTATGCTGCAATATCTCCTTCAAATCAGGCTCAAGAGCATATAATTTACCAAAATATATTTTATCATTGAAACCTTCACGTGCACATAACCTGTAGCAAAATTTAAGTTGATCTCTTACTGCCAAAGTCAGAGGTAAGTTTTTCCGACAAGTAGTTTTTTGAGAAACTCCTTCGAAATCTTTATGCCTTGCTTCAAATCGTATGCAGCTCAGAAAAATTGGTGGACCGATTTTTGAGATAATATGTGGATAATGTAGTAGAAAGTGGAATTTTGGTTTGAGATGCTGACCACTAAGATCAATATACGCTTCATTGTGTTCTTGAATAGTGGCAGCTAGTAACTGCAACGTTGCGCCTGTGAACACATGACTAGTAAGTAGATCTACTAGTTTGAGAACTGTTAAGTAGAACTTCCAAATTGCATTTTCTTGTGGCACCAAATCACCAACAATAAAACAAAAATAAATTACCAAGCATTTCATTTCCGCAGCAGACATTATTAGGCAGTTTTCTTTTGATATGTGTTCTTTTTTCACTCCAGGGCAAATGTTCTTTTGAGAATGATCATATGTAAAATATTTTATCCTAGCATTTAGACGTTCAAGAGTAAAATGGCGTTCATTGATCAGTTTACGTATTATCAAAGCCATATCATATCTCATAACTCCTTCAAACAAATCGTGCATCACATCGCAAGATAAATTCTCATATATATGGAAATTTGGTAGTTCATTCCAGATACAAAACTGCTTTATTCCAATGGATTTGTCAAGATGCTCTTCATAATCATTTTTTTTCCTCATCATCTCTGTTATTTGTGTAGTCTGTGTTCCCATATTATTTTTTGAACTTATGCAAAATCTGCAGTAATAGGTAGACGAAAATGATTCATTCAGCAGCATAATAGAATGAAGGCCCAAATTGTCGCCTATTACGGAAACCATGTGAAATTTTACATTCACGACGTCATTTTCAATTATTACATTTATGCCAGTCGTTTCTAAAAAAGCAAGTTCTTCCAGAAGTATATTGAAAGTCTTCTGATTTCCAAATTGAACTCTATCTCCGCTATAAAATATAAGTGACAAAAATATATTATGTAGACGGCTGGAATAATCGGGTGGTATTGTGAGTATTGAATAATAAACAGCGCCAATTTTATACAATCCAGCATGGGAACCAAGGGGGTTTATTGTTTCAAAATCGTCAAAGTATAGAACCAGAGGAAATATAATCTGATTTGCTGGAAATTTCATTTTCATATCTCTCCACAAGGAACCATGAACTACATTGGTCATATATGGAACATCTTCACAGCATGTTTCTAATTGATTTTGATAATTAACTATTGACTGAAAAATACCATCAATTTCAAGAAATGATTTCAAAGTATGTTGCATGGATATGAAGTATTCGTAATGGGGTTTAAGGGTCAATATTTTTTCTTTGTTTTGGAGCTTCTGATCTTCATTCACCCCAATTACTTGTTTTGTGGGTTCCAAGTAATATTTATTCTTATCAAAATATTGGAGCCTTTTATATTCAGAATTCAAAGGTTCAAAACAGTTTTCCAAACAATCTATCATATCATTTATTTTGGCAGACAGATGTTTTGAAGGCTCAGAAGAAACAACTGTTATTAGATTGAATGATTTTCGAATCAGATTTAACACACCAGATTTTAAAAACAGGCTTATTGATTCAATGATGAATTGTATTGTAGATCTGTTAAGGTCATTGTTATCATATAACTTTGCAATCAGCTCAATAACTGTTTTTTCAAGTAAGCTATAAAAATGTTCATTATTTTTCTCAGCATTACAATAATCGTTATCACTTGATAAAGCCAAGATTTCACTTTCTACACATTCTTGTCTAGTTCTATCCAGAGTTGGAGTTATTGTATTTTTGACATTATCTCTACTATCAGAACTGAATTCATCACTGTGTTTAGCAATTCTATGGCGTCTGAAATTATCTCTTCTATCGTATAGCCTACTACATTGATCGAAAGGACATTTGTAATAGTTGCACACTTTGTGAACATATTCAATATGAAAAATATACTTTTTCAATGTATCAAAATTCGCATCACAATCTTTACACTGCATTTTTGATTTTTAGAATGATTTACGTGTTAAACTAGATATATGTACTTATATAAAATTACGTGAACAATTTCAAAATGTCCAAATTTACTGGATACACGGCGTCAAAATTGGTTGTAATTTTATAAACTCCGTTTTGGATCAGTTGGAGAATGTGTGCACTTTGTTTTGGATATTGAATATCCAAAGCAAAATAGTATTTAAATAATACGTCGAAAGCTTCAGTGGATGAAAGAAACTGGTACCTTATTTTATCAATAACAATATAGGATGTTCTTATCTTGTCCAATGACTCGCCTTCAACTATCATATAGGGCTGAACTGTTTGTCCTCTTTGTGCTGCTTTTTTTATTTCTTCTTGGACACGGTTTTGTATATCTCCAGGGTTCTGAAATAATTATATAGGATTAAGCATAAGCGAAAATATATTACAGCGTCTGCCTAGATTCAGTTAACAAATGGAAAACTTTTTTATTATCGATTTTAGCGAAAAAAGTACCTATTCTTCATAAAAAGTTTTGCTGTAAAAAAACATGATTTATCTAGAAATTAAGTAATTTGTATACAAGAGGTAGCCAAAAATTGCAAAAACACAAATTTTACGTAGGAGTAAACTACCTCTAATTTCATTTTTTAACGAGAATTTTATTTGAAAAAGTTGTTTAGAATCACATACTCAATTGATATACGAAATTTCATGTTGAAATTTCAATTGTTTTAACATTTCAAGGACTTTTGAACCTTCCCCATATGTAAAAAAAAAAATAATTTCTGGATGAATCATGAATACTTTTTTTCGCTAAAATCGATGATAAAAAAATTTTCATTTGCCAACCAAATTTGGGCACAAATTGAAAAAGTGAAATTTCGTATGTTAATTGAGTACGTGATTCTAAACAACTTTTTTAAATAAAATTTTCTTTAAAATAGAGTTTTTTTAGATTTTTTACAAAGTTCTTCATCACAATCGGTGGTAATTTAAGATGGCGAAAATCCGCATACTCACTTGAACAAATAGGAGAACGCCCTCTAGACCTTCCAATATAGAATACTTCCAGTTTTTGGACCTTCCCCTTGGCGGAATTAAATAGTTTAGTAATGTGAATTGGAGTGGGAACTTTTCATCTGAAAGAAAAATAGGTATTTGTTTCAATGAACAACTTTTCCAAAATTATTTTGAATTAATGTCAGTTTGTGCTATTTCAGCGCTCGAAACTGATCAGCCTACCTTCATCTTGTTTATCATCAAGTTGTTTGTGAACATTTTGAGCATTGATATCTCTGATTTCATGGATTTTGTATTCCAAGATCCTGCTGAAGAAAGTTTCCCTATTAGATATTTTGTTTTGATACTCACTAGGGTTGGGGCTCTGGAGTCTGTTAATGCGGGCCACATTTTCATGTAATCTTCCACGATCTTGGTTCTTACACTCTTCCGCATTTGGAATGTAATTTGCCATTTTTCAACCACCTGACTCCATGGCTCGGTGTTGTGTTGGAGGAAAAGAATATCATCGTTCGTTTCAATATCTGAAAATCAAAGACTGGCGTTGAATAACTTTATTTAATAGCCACTATAGTCACTAAGTAAAAACTAAGAACTATAGTAACTGTCAAGTCTCCAGTAAAGACTCACCTAATTTTTGATACTTTTCACATGAAGTCGACTCATTATTGTTATTTGACTCATTGTTGCATCTTTTAGACGAACGGGCTGTATCCCCTGATCTAAATAAAATATTTCTCACTTGATTGGGTAGTTTTCCCTTGGCCATGATAGATTTTTTAAATGGATGGTTCGCTTTTTTGATGGGAGGACAGTAATAAACCCCCATAGTTTCCGTGGGAAAAAGAGATATAATTTTTGCACCCAAAAAATTATATTCTTCCTGCCTGAGGCGACTAAAAAAATTGGGTTAAGATGTTGTTAAGATCAGTACAGTACACAAGGTGCTTGTCATGCAGTGGAAAAAATACTCACTTCTTCACGATAAAATTATAGAGATGCTTGATTATGATCGATACTAGTCTATTTCGGCGTGTGTTGTCCATTAGCCTGGTAGTGAAAAGGTGACGTCGAAAGGAGAGTTTTCAAATCAAAATCTTCGATTTTGGGTCTGGACATTAGAGAATCAAAAAATGCATCATCGACTTCAAACACAACTTCAGATGATTGCTGAGGTACTTCCTCACTAGATGTATTGACTGTACTGCTATCATTTGTGACTGTAGTGGCACTGCATGTTCTATGCCAAAAACGTATTTCAATCATACGTAACTTCAATTTATAATCAACACAAAAAAATATTCACCTCATCAGCTTCAGGCATCAATAGCTGATTTATTTTTTGCCTAATCATTATTCTCGTGCCTATTTGAGGAACCAGTTCTTTCAATAGATCATCTGTTAAGAGTTTCAGTTGCTCTTCACTTATATCATTTTCTTGAAACAAATACATTTATCAGGTTATAAGAAATTATAAAGATGAGCAATAATAATAATTATTATAATAATGTAAATAAATAATTAACTGCATTTTCACCACTACTTCTACGAATTATAGGTACCTAGCATGCCAGTAATGACACTTTCTGACGAATTATCTTATTGGAAAGATATAAGTTAAACAAATACTCATGCAGGGAGATATACATATTATTATACTGTATATCATAACTTAAGACCACTACAGTTCCTTGGATACTCACATCAAATTTAACCAATTTATTGTCAAGAAGGGTCACTTTAGGGCAACTGAAAATAGAAGTAGGATGGTTGAGTACACGTGGAGTAGTAAGTGAAAGTAAAATTTGTATTACGTGTATGTAGAGATAGCAAAAAATATTCTTTTAGGAAATGTAGTTTTCTATAGAATAAGGTAAGGATATCTATGCTTTTGGCCTTTTCAATACCTTATAAATGGCCGCGTGCTAAATAACACCCGATTTAATATCTTTTTCAAAGACCGATTAAAAATCTGGAATAATCCTCACCTTATTCTAAAGAAAAATACACTTTCAATACAAATATGAAGACATTTTTGTAGAAAATTTGCTATTTTCAGTTGCCCTAAAGTGATATGTCACCGGCAAGAAATTATGGAAAATTATTCTCAGAAGGGCTCTCGATATTTCCAAATTATATTATTATTATTATACTACTCAAATCTCACCTTTAAATGTTTGAATGACGGAAGGTGAACATCCCCAGGATGCTAGTATATCCTCTATTTCTGCCATGATCACTCAAGAAAAATGCGGTGAAAAAGGTATTTCAACTAACACGTTTTTTGCCACAACACAGTACACTGTTACTACGCATACGAAGGTCTGCACGCAAATAATCGGTGCAGAACTGGTTCTCGTATCTCGTTTAGGACCAGCGAACAGTATTCGGGAACAAATCGGGTATTTCAAGAGAACATAGTTTTTAAACCAAGAAAATCTGTTTCAAAGCGCCTTCGTTTGAGATAATATCAAATAAAATATTTCATTTGAAGATTGTCAACATCTTCGTCGGAGGAAAGTGTTATTTATGAACCAAAAATGTAATAAGCTTCTTCTAAAACTGTTCAACTAGTTATGAGAATATGAAATGTTCAAAACTAGGATATGCATAATGTTGAATCGATAAGTTTAGCTTTCTCACTCCTAAGATATAGAAGATTCAAAACGAACATATTTTCTTGAAATGAGCATTTATTTTGAGAATGTCATGAATTAAAAGCAAGGAGTTGAAGATTCTTAAATGAAAGCGTTATACTTGAATTAAGATCTGGAACACTTAAACCAAATATAAAGCTTTGATAATATTGAAATGCTATCTTTGAGAAAACTTTTTTTTCCGCGTGCAGTTCTGTCAAATGACGGGACCTCAGTGCGACAATCAAATGAACCTTAACAATGTCTGAAGGGGCAGAGGGGAAGCTGAAAGCGTGTCATCTCATTGGCGTGTGAAGTTATTTTAATCAGATATTTTTTAAAGCTCAAATTATGGTAAAGACTACAAATAAATCACCAAATAAGTATCAAATTTGCATGCATATTCTCACTCTATTATTATTTATTAATCGATACTAAAGTCATTTTTACGCCTACACCTATGACCAAGCGGTTCCCATTGGATGTTTGACTGTCATCTCTGTGAGTGGCCAATCAGATAGTTCGACCGCCGCATTCTTTCGACATAGGTTCATTTGCTTGTCGCACTGTAGGTCTATGTGCATTGAAATTACCTAAAGCGTTCTCATCTAGATCGTATCTTGAGCCAATTCCAGTTGGATCTGTGATTAACGTCACTTGCAGCTCGCCGATTTGCTAAAAGTGACGTGTTTGAGTATCTGAATAATCAACTACTTCGAATATTTCTAATTTTCAAATGATTGGACTATTCGACATATTCGAATATTAGATTATTCGAATTATTCGAATCTGAATAATCAACTACTTCGAATATTTCGAATTATCGAATATCCGAATATTCGATTATTCGAATATTTGATCGATTTTTAAACGAATATTCGGATACGAAGATCTGGAAAAATTCCCAGCCTTAGACTGGTAAGAGGCGTTAGTCATATAACAAACATTCGGAATCTCAATATTTTTCGAGTTACAGGCCCCAACCACCCCAACAACAAATTCCCGGGCTCGATGTGTCCGCTCTGTCGGGATGTGGCAGCAGGAGAAATCCTTCGGCTGCTCAGTCGGCACCGAAGGTGGCACTGGCAGTTGTTGAAGAGGGGTGTGAGGGGCCGACATAGGGTATCTGAGGTGCTGGTTAGCAAGCCTAAGCATGTGGCGCCGAAGAAAGGTACCGAGGATACTCGTATAAAACTACGCGCCAAATATTTCTCTCTGTTGTCTGCTGTAAAGTGGAATTTGATTCAGTACCTTGTCAATATATCCCCCGAGTTGGACGACACGCGCATACGCAAATGACTCGTTGCTATCAAAACCCGCAACCGTGATTGCACCGATTATCTATCCGACGGTACTGTTCTGTACACGCCAAACAAACTCCAACCGGACCCGTTGGTATTCGTAACTGCCGATGAAGTTGAACCAAAAAAACTATACCATCAATATACGACTAGATGGAGAGGTTACTTGGGGTGACATTACTTGCAACTTTTCAATATTATAATAAGAACATGCTTTGCCTATATGAAGTTCAGTCTGCTGGAGCGCAACTATTACGATCCTGTGTGAAAAGTAACGTTGAACACAATATTGAACTATGGCCCGGATATTCGACGAGCATGCGCCAATATGAGCGCGATAGTATGCTATAAGTTGAAATGCAGGTGTAAGTGCTGCGTTTGGACCGCGAAATCGACTTGTTTATGGAGTGCGCGCAAAGTCGCAATCCAGATGGACTTCCACACGCGTCATCGGCGCCATTGTGATGACAGCTTACAATAATAAGACATATCGCGTAGATGATGTAGATTTCAATAAAACTCCCAGTAAAAAAAAAACACATTAGTACACCTACAAAACACGTATACAGGGTTTTTCACTTAAAACTCCCCACGCCAATATCTTGAAAACGAATGCGAATTTTTAATTTCTGTAAAAGGTGATTAATAGGAAGTTGTAACGCTTTTTGATTAGATGATAGAATTTAATTTAAGGGTTGGAAGGTGAAGCCTTCAAAGTCTCGAGCGCCACCTCCTGGATTTATTTGGTAGAGGGCCCACAGTGCCTTTCGGGTAGCCTTTAGACAGTGGAGAAAGTAATTCCAGGATTCATCTGCGATGAGGGTGTTAAGTATCATCGCTATTAGAAAGGCAGATTGGAATAGATGGTGTTTTCCGCAAAGTTTGTTGGGATGATTTTCCTTACCAGGAAAATAAGCAAAAGCAGATTTGATCAAAATAAACAGATTTATTTTCCACAGAAATGTTGGGACACACTCCCCCTGAATGCAGAAAAATAAATCAACTAAAATTAATATCACATGCAAAATAAAGAAATTGAAAGAAAGGGTGTGTAACGGTTGTAAACGGGAAAGCGAATTAACCCCAAAAGAATTGTTCAGAAAATTACGATCGAGCAGTTTATGTCTGACGGAAAAGAAAATGAAAAGTTAAATAGGATGCGTACAAAATGATCACTAAAAGAGGTTACATAGAAAATGAATGAAAATGACTACGGGCGCGAAAATGAAAGGTAAATGTGTGAGGTTTAAAATAAAAGCAATTAGAACGTGCATCGAGAATGAAGAAAATAGACGACGTGTGACGAATTAGCGAAAATGGGAAGATGCGTGCGATTTTCGAGATTATAAGGAAATAGATAAGACGTACATTACATTCAAAACCACGACAAGGCGCGTATATCGATGTTAACTCCAAAAGCACCCAAAAGCAAGCATTTCCAGATTTTCCCAAGCATTTAGTCATTTAATTTCACTGTCTGAGAAACGGTTAAAACCCTCCCTTAATTACCCCTGACGATAAAATGAAGAAAAGAGAAGAAAAAGCAAAACCCCATTTGAATTGTCGTTAAAACCCACCCCTGTTAATTTTAGAATGAAATACTACAGATAAGACATACTTGGGAACATTGGAAGGTATAATAGGAAAAATCCTACCTTGGAAAACTGCACGTGGTCACTAAAAAAACGGTGGCACGGTTTTGGTCTGCTAGAGTCGAAAAATGGCACGTCTTCACGGTTCAGATCTCGAGCGCTAACTCCCCGTCGAATCGTGATTTATCACGCCGGAACCTCCGGTAGTACCGAAATTTAGTCAAATCGCGCAGCTCATATTTCTTGACTGAAGATCTAATTAATCCTCTATTCGGATAGAAAATTAACTAGCGCGGGCTTTGAATATTTTGAGTTTGAGAGCCGGTGTGCGCGGTACTCAAAATATTATAGAAAAGAACAGATCTGAACATTCGATGGTTAATTAATTCTAGGGTTTGAAACACGGAAAAGCCAAAAAATAAAGTAACTTCGTTACACACCCCCCCTTCTTACAAAAAAAAATGTTTAAGAATTAAATATTTTTCATGCTATACATGACCCTCAAATACCCGGAATACAAATCAGTTATCAGAACAAAACAAATTATCATACCAACGGCGTTACGGTCTTGGTTCGTGGGCAAACCCCATACTCGTGCATCCACAGTGTTCGCAAAGGCCCCCTGTCTGCGGCGCTTGTTTGACTTTGGTTGAGTCCAAGGTTGAGGATGAGCACTTGCGTTTCACACCCAGTCGGGGCGTTGAAACCGGCAGTCTGAGGAGGTCCGAGTCACAAGGCATTTGACTTGCCTGTGAGGAAGCTTCCGTTCTGGCTGTTAAGGGGGTCCAAGCGCACATGCACTCTCGAGACAGCATGCCAAGTCTGCCACATCTGGAGCAGAATGTGCGGGGAGGGTTAGGACATTGGTTTCGTCGATGGCCTTCTCCACCGCAGCGCCAGCAGGTGTGTATGTCTAACGTCACGTAGTTGCCCAGAAATCGAGGTTGCGGGCTGGTCACCATGACTCGGGGTGGTGTGAAGATCTTGGCCTGGATTGGTCCCTTGCTTGGTGGATGGGCATGGACCGGAGAAGTCATTCTCAGGTCTTCCTCTTCAGCACAGAGTAGGAGGACAGGGGTGGTGCGGCCAGTTTCCATGGTCGAGACGTAAAAGGGCGGTTTCCTGAGAAAAGAAAGGAACGTGAGCTTTGTACCATCATGGGAGAGGGAAGTTGTAATGCGTTCCATGCATTAATTTCCTGATTCCTGTCTGCTGAAGGCTTTTGATCGTCCATCGGGGTGGAAGGTACATCTCAAAACGTCACGTCTTCGGAGGTTGTCCATATGGTGTTCCGCCATACTGTGGAAGGAGAGGTAACGCAATACTGTTCCAATATGATTAAAAAAAAATGTCATGTCCTTCACTTCACACCCCGTGGTCCCCCCTTTTATCGCACTCAATCCCACCCGGTAATGATAATAAACTCCCAAGAAAAAAAAATAAAAAAAAACGGTTCGGTGTCTTTGACGGTATCTGTCTTTTATGGATGCTTAGCCACTCCCATATATGGGCATCCACATGTCTCGCATAACGATCCCACTGTCGGCTTGGGCACGGGGGTGGCTTGATGGGGCGTTGGGCGAGGTTGTCTGGAGACCTCGTCCGCGAAGCGGACTCGCTTCGGGACGGTGGTGGTGGTTGTGGGCCTCTCCCACATAGGTATCGGCTGATGCCTCGGGACGGTGGTGGTGGTTGTGGGCCTCTCCCACATAGGTATTGGCCGACTCGGGGTGGTGTTGGTTGTGGTGGGTCTCTCCCACATAGGTATGGGTCGACTGACCTCCTCCTGACGAGTGGTAGCAGGGTCAGGGCACCAACAGTCTCTGGACAACGTCCCCACCAAGCCACACCTGGAACAGAACTTCACCGGGTGACCAGTGCACTCACGTCGCATATGCCCCGGGTAACCACACCGCCAGCAAAGGTCTGGGCGCTCCACCGGCAGGAACAAATCGCACTGTGGGGGCAACGGCCACTTCGGCGGCTGGATGTGGAGGGTGTCCAGACCCGGGAGGGTGATGGGCTTACCGGAACCTTCCGGTACCCCGGAACTTGAGCCGTCCCCATAAAATACACTGGTCTCAGTATCCGTCGAGTCCCAACCGGACTCCGACATCGCCAGAGACGAGGGTGGACTCAGCTCATCGCAGAAGCGGGCAGCCATGACTACAGGTGGTGGGATCTAATGAAAAAAAAACATATGCTATTAGCGACGGACTGATAAGGGATGCTATTGGAGTTATACATACGCCGGCTTCAAATCCTTGACGTGAATACGCTCAAGGATTTTATTATCGCTACCCTTTAAATCGTACACCACCGGTGAAATGACCCGAGTTATAACGTAAGGTCCAGAATACTTAGGTGCCAACTTCGCGGCAAAACCCTTCACAGCGGATGAGAGTGGATTTTCACGACGCATCACTTTGTCGCCGACGTGACACCTCCAATCACGATGGCGAAGGTTGTAGTGATGACTTTGCGTCGTAAAGGCCCGGCCTAAGTTCACGCGCACTAACTCGAAGACTTCTTTGAGGCGTTGGAGTCGGGTGCTATGGTCAACTCGTTCGGAAGTGGTAGCTTCATTCATCTCGTCTCCAGGGCTTTGGGTTCGGTGTAACGGGTTCGGTGGATCCAATTCTCTTCCAAAGTTCAGAAACGCTGGCGAAAATCCGGTTGACTCATGGTGGGAGGTGTTGATGGCAAAGACAATATCAGCGAGATTTCCATCCCATTTTCGGTGGTTTTCTTCGCAGAACTGGGAAATGGTCGTCTTGATGGTCTTGTTGACACGTTCTGTAGGATTGTCCTGCGGAGTGTAGACTGGGGTTAGTCGGTGCTGAATACCCAATTCCTTCAGAATGTCTTTGAATGGACGACCTGTGTATTGTGTGCCATTGTCGGTGAGTACCGTTTTGGGGCAACCAAACCGGGTGATCACCTCCTCGTAGAGTGCTTGCGATACGGCTTTGGAAGTTGCTTTCCGCAACGGACGGCATTGGATCCATTTGGTGAAACGATTCTGGAATACGAGTAGCCAATTATTCCCCTTGGTCGATCGAGGTAGTGGTCCAATCAGATCTGAAGTGACCGTCTCCCATGGGTTCTGATTGCGGGAGGGCCTCATGTGTCCAGGTGATTTTTGTTGTGTCGGCTTGTATCTCTGGCAAGAAGAACAACTTCTTACATACCTGGATATATCACGGAACATGCCAGGCCAATAGTATTTCCGGGAGATACGTGCAATGGTCTTTGCTATGCCTTGGTGTCCTGCTGTGGCAAGATCATGGTTTTCTCTCAGTACCGACTCTCTGGCTGACTTGGGAACACATCTCTTCCATGGGTCAGACATATCCTCCTCGGACATGTCCGAAACATCCCAGAAGTGCCGATATAGTTGTCCATCTCTGATAGAAAAATCGGGATATGAGGCTGGATCACTTACCACAGCAGTTTTCTTAGCCGAATACCAGGTACAAGGCTCAAATTCCTCAATACTGGCCAGATGTTCCTCCTCTCTGTCATCGGGGTGATTGTCTACGGGATCTCGGGATAGGGCATCAGCTATACGGTTCAGGATTCCCTTTCGGTACTTGATCTCGAAGTCAAATTGTTGCAAGTACACACTCCACCTGGCCAATCTGCCACTCGGGGATTTGAGTGAATGGAGCTATTTAAGACTCATGTGATCGGTCTGTACTGTGAAGTGGTATCCCTCCAGATACGGTCTCATCTTTTCCACTCCCCACACGATAGCCAGGCATTCCTTCTCGGTGACAGAATACTTCTTTTCGGCTGGGCTTAGCGTGCGACTGGCATAGGCGACCACATGATCTCCGTCTGAAAAATGTTGTATTAAAGCGGCCCCCAAACCACTATCAGACGCGTCCGTCTGAAGGATGAATGGCTTGGTAAAGTCCGGGCAAGCCAGGACGGGTGCTTCGGTGAGGGAGGTCTTCAGGTTCTCGAATGCTGTTTGTGCAGCTTCGCTCCAGTGCCACCGGACATTTTTCTTCAGAAGATGGTTCAATGGGCTGGCAGTTTGGGAGAAGTTTGGTACAAACCGCCGATACCAGGATGCTATGCCTAGGAAACGTCGTAAACCTCGTACATTAGTGGGTGGTAACAATTCACGGATGGCTGACACCTTCTCTGGATCTGTGTGAATACCTTCAGGAGTGATTAAATGGCCCAAATACCTGAGTGATTATTGAGCAAACTTGCACTTCTCAGGGTTGATCTTCAAGTTGGCTTCCCGGAGCCGATGGAAGACCTTACGGAGGTTAAATAAATGATCCTCGAACGTCTCTCCGAGGATGATGATGTCGTCCAGATAGGCGAAGGCGAATGGATCCAACTCTGGTCCAATGATACGGTCCATCAGCCTCTGAAAGGTGGCTGTTGCAGTGTGCAGTCCAAAGGGCATCACTCTAAATTGAAACAGACCCATCCCAGGGACGGTGAATGCTGTGATCGGTTTGCTGGAGGCGGAGAGGGGTATTTGCCAATACCCGGCTTTCAAGTCGATGGTCGAGATGTACTTCGCCCTGCGGAGCTTGTCCAGGATGGCATTGATGAAGGGTAATGGGTACGCGTCTTTCCGAGAGACGGCGTTCACCTTCTGGAAATCGATACAGAAACGATGCTTACCATCCTTCTTGCGGACAATGACTACGGGTGAGCTCCATGGGCTGTTTGAGGGGTTCAATTACCCATCCTTCAACATCTGGTTGACTTCAGTGTTGATGATCTCCTGCATCCTGGGATTCTGGGGTCGGTATCTCTGTTTGATCGGCTCGGAGTTGAGAAGGTGGATTTGGTGTTCTACCAGTGGAGTGGTCCCTGTGATTCGCTCGAATGAGGCCAGTTCTTCTTTCAGGAAAAGTTGCAAGCGTTGTTCTTCGGTGTCAGGGGAACCCTGATTTCCTGCAATTATATTAAGTTGTCCCGTGGGACGAATTAGACAGTGACGGTGCTCCGGAGTCCTAGCTAACAGCTTGTGGTCGAGGTAGATGGCATTGCGGTCCAAATCCAGACGAAAAGGATGTCGTTTCAGTATGTCCATGCCTAGTACCATTTCTGCAGAAAGTGAAGGAAAATGACACATTACCTCAGTCAGGATGCGATCTCCGATCTGCAACGGCACTTGGAAGGCTGCGGAGATCTGGATGAGTGTCCCATTTGCCACTTTGGCCCCCTGGATGGATGGCTGAACGGCTGGATATCCTTTTCGGCGACAATAACCAGCAATCTGGTTTCCTATGAAGGAATGGGCCGCCCCAGTGTCGACCAATGCCAGAAAAGGTTCCCCATCCAAGTAGACACAGACATGGGGTCTGTTGTCAGTGGAGTGCACAGCACTCACAGTCGGAATCATTGAGGTTACGGGGTAGCGTGGCTGAACAGACCTCCGGGCAGTCCAGCGCCGACTTAGTTTCCCGACTGAACACAGGTGCAGTTCTTGGAGAGGATGCCTTCTCGACCGCATCTGGAACAAAATAACTTGGCCGGGTTCGGACAGTCAGAACGGTAATGTCCATGTTGTCCACATTTGTAACAAATCACATCATAAAAAGGAGGATTCCTTCCTCTTGTTGAACGAAACTGTCTGGTTTGCGGGTAGGTCGGTGTGTTCTGGTTGACGTGCATTGAATTTCTGGGACTGCGAGGTGGTGATGGGTGCGTGTGGTTCCTGCTGTCGAGACGGGGTGTTGCAGGACTGACCACGTTCACTCCAGGGGTCATACGGGGTCGACTGTGCTGAAAAGACTGATTAGACATGGGAAAGCGATTTAGTTCGGTAAATAATAGTTCTGTTTCTCGTATAACTCTGGATAGGGACAAAGTATCCGTGAAGTCAGTTCTCCGAATCTGCTGTCGGTATTGTGGGAGCAGATTGCGATAGAGCCATTGCAGTTCTTGTTCCGGGGATATGCTTCCATGTCTTCGTATCAGCGTCTGTAAATCAGTCACATACCTGCTTGTTGGTTCATTCTGTCGTTGTAACCGACGGCTAATCTCCGCCTCCAAATCCTCAGCATAATTGACGGGGTAATAGAACGTCCGGAAGTCAGTGAAGAACCCACCCCAACATCTCCAGCGACTACGGTTGTTCCTGTACCACAAGGCGGCTTCATCCCGCAGCAATTCGGGCATGTGTGGCAACAGGCTGTCGATGTTGAATTCTTGGGAGACGGCTATCTCCTGTAGTCTCTCGATGAACGTAACGGGATCGTTACGCCCATTAAAGAAGATATTCCACTTGTGAACCTTCAAGTGCTGGTGACTGGATGGTAGGACGGCTCGGGTGCTGGGGGTACTGACTGTGATGGTTGGAGTTGGTCGAGGAGGCCCACTGGCGGTCGTTATGGTGGTAGCAGCAGGAAAAACAAACGGCTGTGTTACTACGGCTGGAGACACTTTCCCATCTCGTATGAATTGCATCAGGCGTTTCCTCAAAACGTCTACGGTGCCGGAAGTATCCAAGTGAAACTTGCCCAATTCCATCATCAACTCGTCCTTCTTGAGGACATAGACCCAGCCAACTCTGCTGTCGACACTGAGGGAAGCATCCGTCGTGGTCAGAGTGAGTGCACTCGTAGTCGTGAAGGTTGTAGTTGTTGTGGAGGCTTCAGGTTGAGTCACTGGCGTGGGATCCATTTTCTCCGGGTGGTTGGGGTAAAATAGGATCACAAAAGATACTCGTAGAAAGTCTTGGAATGAATTGGTATGAAATAGAATAATAAAAGAAAGTTTATCAGGCAGCCAATTCTGTAAATTTCGTAACACTTTTAGGCAGAAAATTGCAGTCCCGAACGGTTAAGAAAAACAAATAATACGGTGAAGTAAACTTTGGTTAAAAGCTTGAAAATAAATTGAAGTCTGTACGCCCTTTTAAAAAAAACAGCGATAAAAAAAAAATTGCAGGTTATGTCCCACACGTGTTCGTTGACGAAGAATTAAAGTCGGTAACCCGTTTAAAAGCAGCACGAAAACTTGCAGGTTATGTCCTACACGTGTTAGAAGGTATCAAAAAAAAAAATTACAAGTCACAGCTATTAAGATGTAGGTATTCAGATTTCAAAAGAATTTTCGGTTAAAGCAAGCGAACTATTTATAAAAGGCACGTCTTTACTGCGCGGTAGCTGGTACAGAAATCCCCTTCTGTCCATGTCTGCTCCTTTGAAGTAAGCACGGCCCCCACCCTGATACCCCTCTCGTCGTCCACACCTACTTTCCCCACGTCGGATCCCCTAAGAAAAAAAATACGCGCACCCCACAACCCGTGGCAATACAGTTCGGATAAGGGAAGTAGAAATAATCATTAACTGATTCATTTCGCTAGGGGTCAGTAGGAGTGAGCGAAATATGAAGAGAAAAAAAAAAAAAGGTCAACTTAGGTCGACAATAGAAAAGCAGCCAGTATAAGAAAAAAAATCAAAAAAAAAAATCAAAATGAACATGGGTATCCAGGGCAAAATCATTATGGAAAAATCATGAAAGAAATGCGAAACACGGGCGAGAAAAAAAATTAGACTTCAATTATTATACGGTAAACGGTTGAGTTAGCGCTCAGAAAGTAAGAAAGTTCGAACCTGAACAGCATCATTTTCCGATATCAATTAATCAAAAAAAAAAAAAAAAACGTCACACGAAAAAAAACTTGTCAAAAATACGTCGAAATCGAAACTTAGTTTCATGAGTAAACGTAGTCAATTAAAACCGGATTGAAAAAAAAAACAACAGCCTGATTCAATTATTGAAAATTAATTCGAATTAATTCGGAACTGAATCAATCACGGCAGCTCAAAATCAACTTTGAGTTCCAACCGCAAACGGCCAATCAATTAAATCAAGAGAAAAAAAAACCAAACGACAGTACGGCTTGATTCAGAAAAATTCAAAATAAAATTCGATCAACTTGACTACAAAATTAATTACGGCACGTCAAAACCAAAGTTGTATTGGCCACAAAAAAAAATCTTTAAAGAAATTGAAATCAAACAGCAAAACAGAACGCAATCACGGAAATTCAAAAATAATCAATATTTCTACGCATCCACTTTGAAATCAAAACTGCTATCAGAACTCGCTTAATTATTCCAAATTCAGTACAAGTCGCTACGCCCGGCATTTGAACAAAATTCACAAAAAATTTAGCTTCTAAGACATCGAAGATAAATGCAAAAATATGTTTCAAATAATATTGAGTTTTGTGAGTTGCTACGGGCGAAAAATGTGAAGGTCATACGAAATGTACCAGTCCGACGGAATGGAATGCGAGTTTTTATAAACTCTGTCTTGAAAAAAACTTTGTCAAGTAAATACGGAGTAAACCGCATGGTTCTTGAATACTTTAAAATGTGAACAGAAATATGAATTTAAATGATAAAAATATGTTTTAAGACAGAAAAATATTTTGGCACCCTAAACAGTTATTTCAGCGGAGTTTCGATGTTTTGGAAATGTTTCTGACTAGACTGAATTTTTGCTAATTTTTGAGTCAAACAAGAAAAACAAAATTTGGCACCTAGCTAAAAAAAACGGAGTAATTTTCCAGCGATCCCTTCGCCTTTGGGAAAATTATCCAAACGGTAGTAGGCCCGGTCGGATGAATGACTCAAAATCAGTGAAAACAGAAAACTCGTAAAAAAAATGCGGAAAACGGCATTTTTATCTTTGGAGACGAAACTTTGGAAAATCGCCGCAATTTCTGGAAGATAGTTCCAGAGGTGGTGGAAAAAAAAATCCGAAACTCCTACGGGCGTACGGAAAATTATGTATTAAAATTTTTGAAAATTTTAATTTTTTTTAAAAAACGTAGTCCCTGCTCGGGCGCCAATTTTGTAACGCTTTTTGATTAGATGATAGAATTTAATTTAAGGGTTGGAAGGTGAAGCCTTCAAAGTCTCGAGCGCCACCCCCTGGATTTATGTGGTAGAGGGCCCACAGTGCCTTTCGGGTAGCCTTTAGACAGTGGAGAAAGTAATTCCAGGATTCATCTGCGATGAGGGTGTTAAGTATCATCGCTATTAGAAAGGCAGATTGGAATAGATGGTGTTTTGATCAAAATAAACAGATTTATTTTCCACAGAAATGTTGGGACACACTCCCCCTGAATGCAGAAAAATAAATCAACTAAAATTAATATCACAAGCAAAATAAAGAAATTGAAAGAAAGGGTGTGTAACGGTTGTAAACGGGAAAGCGAATTAACTCCAAAAGAATTGTTCAGAAAATTACGATCGAGCAGTTTATGTCTGACGGAAAAGAAAATGAAAAGTTAAATAGGATGCGTACAAAATGATCACTAAGAGAGGTTACATAGAAAATGAATGAAAATGACTACGGGCGCGAAAATGAAAGGTAAATGTGTGAGGTTTAAAATAAAAGCAATTAGAACGTGCATCGAGAATGAAGAAAATAGACGACGTGTGACGAATTAGCGAAAATGGGAAGATGCGTGCGATTTTCGAGTTTATAAGGAAATAGATAAGACGTACATTACATTCAAAACCACGACAAGGCGCGTATATCGATGTTAACTCCAAAAGCACCCAAAAGCAAGCATTTCCAGATTTTCCCAAGCATTAAGTCATTTAATTTCACTGTCTGAGAAACGGTTAAAACCCTCCCTTAATTACCCCTGACGATAAAATGAAGAAAAGAGAAGAAAAAGCAAAACCCCATTTGAATTGTCGTTAAAACCCACCCCTGTTAATTTTAGAATGAAATACTACAGATAAGACATACTTGGGAACATTGGAAGGTATAATAGGAAAAATCCTACCTTGGAAAACTGCACGTGGTCACAAAAAAAACGGTGGCACGGTTTTGGTCTGCTAGAGTCGAAAAATGGCACGTCTTCACGGTTCAGATCTCGAGCGCTAACTCCCCGTCGAATCGTGATTTATCACGCCGGAACCTCCGGTAGTACCGAAATTTAGTCAAATCGCGCAGCTCATATTTCTTGACTGAAGATCTAATTAATCCTCTATTCGGATAGAAAATTAACTAGCGCGGGCTTTGAATATTTTGAGTTTGAGAGCCGGTGTGCGCGGTACTCAAAATATTATAGAAAAGAACAGATCTGAACATTCGATGGTTAATTAATTCTAGGGTTTGAAACACGGAAAAGCAAAAAAATAAAGTAACTTCGTTACAAAGTATGAAGCAGATATTTATGGAAGTAAAAAAAATCCGACGCCTGCCAAAGGCTGGGTGTCGCGACGCCTCGAAAATATGAATCGATGGCAGGGACTTTGAAAATATGCGCATACGAAAGTACATGTTATTTAAAAACTCTTTTGTCATTTAGTAAAATTCATTTAATTTACTCGTTTCTGAGTTATATCGGTTTACAGTATACATTTTTTTAATAGACTATGATGGTTTTAGCCAATTATTACCGGCAATTTTCACAAGAATGCCATGAATATCGATTACTTTGGCAACTTTTGTTATTGTCACTATAACTACACGATAATGAAATTTCGTACAACATTTTATTCACACGAATACAAATAAAATAAATGAACAATAATCTAAACAAGATACTAATCAACAAACTTAGGTACTAGAATCAAACATGAAACAAATAATTAAAACTCTTGTTCAAAATTATGACCTTCTGCGCGAACACAACTATCAAAAACCTTTATCAGATGATTTTGCGTCACTTGTAGGAGCGTTCTTCTTCTAATGGCGGCACATGCGGCATAAATTTTGTTGATTAGATCCGCCATATCTTCGATTGGTTCTTCATATACAACGTCTTTCAAGTGACCCCAAAGAAAATAATCCGGTGGTGTGATATCCGGGGACCTCGCCGGCCACCTTATCGGTCCATTGGTACCAAACCATCTGTTGGGGTATTCTCTATTTAAATGCCTTGTTACAATTTCGGCATTATGTGCCGGCGCTCCATCTTGCTGAAGCCACATATTCATTCTAGTCTCCAGATGCACTTCTTCTAACAAGATCGGAAGAGTAGTTTGAAGAAAATTCAAATACCGAGCTGCATTTGAAGTGCCTTCATAAAAGTGAGGTCCAATGAAGAATCCGTCTAATATGCCGCACCAAACATTGATGCCAAAAACTCGCTGATTACCTCTTTCTGTGATCCAACGAGGATGATTTTCAGACCATAAGCGACAGTTGTGTCTGTTTACGATCCCATTATTATGGAATCGACTCTCGTCGCTCCATAGGATTTTTGAAAGCAAATTTTCATCATCATTATACAAATCGGCAAATCTTGCCAAGAAATCCATTCTTCTAGCCGGATCACCTGGTTCTAATTTATGGACTAATTTAGTCTTGTAGGGGTGGAAAGAGTTTCTCTTCAGGATTCTCCAAGACGAACTTACAGAAACACCCGTATTTCCTTTGATTTTCGAGAGGGATATTCTTGGATTATCATCAACTTGTTGGATTACAGCAGCAGTATTTTCATCATTTGTAGCCGTCTTTGTTCTATTTCTTATTGGTTTTGTGAAGCAGCCATGCTTTCTTAAGTTTTTGCATAAACTTGAGAAGGTTTTTTATCGGGAATTCTTCTATGCGGATAACGATGCAAGTAAACTCTTCTCGCTTCTCTACCATTCGATCTGCATTCTCCAAATTCCAGCAACATGTCAACTTTTTCTTCGTTGGTAAATTGAACCATTTTGATAAATAAATACTGTATAACTAATAAATACTATAAAGGAATAATCAATAAAAACAGAACTCGAAAATATTTTTGAAACCACAATGACAACAGTTGCCAAAATGATGTCAATAACAATAGTTGCCATAGTAATCGATATTCATGGCATACTTGATGAAAATCAGCGGTCACCACATTTCAATCTCTCGATGAAATTTGTACTGTAAACCGATATAACTCAGAAACGAGTAAAGTAAAAGAATTTTACTAAATGACAAAAAAGTGTTCAAATATTATGTACTTTCGCATGCACATATTTTCGAAGTTCCTGCCATCGATTTATATTTTTGAGGCGTCGCGACGCCCAGCCTGCAGCAGGCGTCGGATTTTTTTTACTTTGAAAAATATCTACTTCACACTTCCTGTTAATCACTTTTTACAGAAATTAAAAATTCGCATTCGTTCTCGAGATATAATGGTGGGGAGTTTGAAGTGAAAAACCCTGTATAGTAGAGAAATAGAAATAAAATAAAAAATATAGGTATTCTAAAACAAACATTGAATGTTTGTTTTAAAACATTCTTCAAAAACTTACATAGATAATAACAGTTGAACACAAAATACAACGTCACAGCTTATTTTTTATCCCGATTCATCAGACCTAGTCCCTTTTTATCAAATGTTTTTGTTATCATTTTGACAAAAAGTAAGTCATCAATCTCATAGTTGTAACAATATATTTTTTCAAAAAACATTCTTTTGGTACGTAGTACTTCCAATCTTACGCTAGAGAATACCCAAAATATGGGAGGTTGATTTAAAGCGTTGGTCAGGCTGACTGTCAATTTTTCTGGTTTAGTTAAGAAAGTGTAGATTGCGATAGAAAACCATTTCCAAATATCGGGACACATCATTTTAATACATTTGCTTTTAGTTCGCAATTATGTTTAATTTAAGAAAAAAATGTTTTTCGCCACATGTGAGATTCCCCTATAACTCACGTCATTAAATTTCTCTAGAGATGGCAACGCTGAGACAAAGAACAAAGAACAAGGTTAGGCTGGTTAGGTTCACTAAAGTGGCTAAAGCAGTGTTGCCGGTAGTTTCGAATTTTTCAAACTGTACTAGAAAATAAGTGAAAAATGTACTAGATCGCTTCTTTTTGAACTAAAAATCCAATAAGCGTAATGTCGCGACACCTAGACGTCGCCAGAGATAAACAGAAGTCGCTGAAATAACAATCAAATTAAACAAACTTCAACCGGACCCGTTGGTATTCGTAACTGCCGATGAAGTTGAACCAAAAAAACTATACCATCAATATACGACTAGATGGAGAGGTAACTTGGGGTGACATTACTTGCAACTTTTAAATATTATAATAAGAAAATGCTTTGCCTATATGAAGTTCAGTCTGCTGGAGCGCAACTATTACGATCCTGTGTGGAAAGTAACGTTGAACACAATATTGAACTATGGCCCGGATATTCTACGAGCATGCGCCAATATGAGCGCGATATTATGCTATAAGTTGAAATGCAGGTGTAAGTGCTTCGTTTGGACCGCGAAATCGACTTGTTTATGGAGTGCGCGCAAAGTCGCAATCCAGATGGACTTCCAACACGCGTCATCGGCGCCATTGTGATGACAGCTTACAATTATAAGACATATCGCGTAGATGATGTAGATTTCAATAAAACTCCCAGTAAAAAAAAACACATTAGTACACCTACAAAACACGTATATAGTAGAGAAATAGAAATAAAATATAAAATATAGGTATTCTAAAACAAACATTGAATGTTTGTTTTAAAACATTGTTCAAAAACTTACATAGATAATAACAGTTGAACACAAAATACAACGTCACAGCTTATTTTTTATCCCGATTCATCAGACCCAGTCAATTTTTATCAAATGTTTTTGTTATCATTTTGACAAAAAGTAAGTCATCAATCTCATAGTTGTAACAATATATTTTTTCAAAAAACATTCTTTTGGTACGTAGTACTTCCAATCTTACGCTAGAGAATACCCCAAATATGAGAGGTAGATTTAAAGCGTTGGTCAGGCTGACACTGACAATTTTTCTGGTTTAGTTGAGAAAGTGTAGATGGCGATAGAAAACCATTTCCAAATATCGGTACACATCATTTTAATACATTTGCTTTTAGTTCGCAATTATGTTTAATTTAAGAAAAAAATGTTTTTCGCTACTTGTGAGATTCCCCTATAACTCACGTCATTAAATTTCCCTAGAGATGGCAACGCTGAGACAAAGAACAAAGAACAAGGTTAGGCTGGTTAGGTTCACCAAAGTGGCTAAAGCAGTGTTGCCAGTAGTTTCGAATTTTCCAAACTGTACTAGAAAATAAGTGAAAAATGTACTAGATCGCTTCTTTTTGAACTAAAAATCCAATAAGCGTAATGTCGCGACACACCACATTAATTTTGACATTGACTTTTTGTTCGTAAATAACAATACACTGTTTCTTCAGAATAGTGTTCATTTCATTCACAAAGGTTTGTAAAAAATAACGGGCAGAAGGTGGTTTCTCACATCCACAATAAATGGCTACTACACCAGGTGAAACCTCTGGATAATTTGTTAATGTTAACAAGCACAGGCTAAAACTGACTTTTTGAACTAGAATTCAGAGGTAGGCCATCAATATTAAAATTGATTCTAATTATCGGAGCAATGTACTTAACGTTTGATAGCATATCTTGTAAAGACTTTCCTATGCCATTGTACCAACACTGGCCAGCACCCATTTTCTCGATTTGAACCATTTTGGTCGTGCCTAAAAGGGTAAGGTAAACACATAGTCAATGGGGTTAGATTATAGTTATTGAACAAAGTGCCTATTGCCTCATTCAAATCACTCAATAAACCATTTAATGCCTGGTGCGTAATTTGATACTTGATGGCCCAGTTTTTGATACATTCTCTGAGATTGTCCGACCACTTGCTCAAGTCTTTCGAGCACGACTCTTTCTGACTATCCTCAAATGTGCTTTGGTCAGATTCTTCAGTCTCAGAACTCAAATATTGGTTTTCGTTGAACTTGGGACCTGTACCCTCGGAAGAATTGATATTAAAACCTTTCTCACTTCCAGAGCTGACACTGCTGGGAGATGAGCTCCTCTCATCCACATCAACGTCAATCCGTGCGGTAGTATGATCTTTTAATGGTTTTCTTGAAATTTCACCTGAAGTTGGCAAATAAAAAACTATTAAATCTCTGTCATGTCAACAAGATAAAGGTACTTCATAAATCTAGGCTCGATATCAGTACGTATATCAGACTTACCCAAATTCTTGGGAGCAAATTAATCAAGTCCCCTTTCCTTCGGAGTTTAAGTTAAGTTTAAGTTTTAAGTTTTCTATAAAATGTTGTTGAATATTTGAACTGTTTCCGTTTGCCTTCCATAATATTATGGTATTTATTATGCAATGAAGCTTTAATGGACATGGACAAAAAGTGGGGTTATGTATTTTTCAAATAAAAACACGGTGTCTGTACGAATGGCAACTAAATCGCAATGTTGTGAAGTCCGACGTCCATCTAACGTTGGCTCGGGTAGCTAGTCCGACTTTCTAGAATTCAATCGATGGCCAACGTCGGTGCAACGTCGCAAAGTGACTCTAAGACAACTATGGTAAATAGGTATGGTAGCCAACGTTGGAACTACGTTCCCTTAGTGCAAATTATTAGACGTTGCACCCACAACGTCTGGATTACGTCAATCCGACGTTTGACAGGTATAAGAAGTGTTCAAGTTGTCATCTTACCAATTCCCAACGTTGTGATTGGTGCAGAACTAGTAGGTAGTCAGCAAAATGCTACTTGGGTAGTACAATAAATTATTTGATCTCATCTGAATTTAGCTGAGCAGGAAGATTATGTACTGACTTCAATAATCGTGAAAAGGACAAAAAATATATAAACGTCCATGTGTTAGTAGCAGGGCCGTAGCTAGGGGGGGGGACATTTGGGCCATTTGGGGGCACTGCCCGACCTTAAAATTTCCATGCCCGACTTTAAAAAAGTTTGCCATGATAACCGTTACTTTTCATATTCATCAAAACCCATCAATCTTGTAAAGATTCAAAATGGTGAACATCAAAATTTGACTCACCACCCATCGATCCAGTTAAGATAAAAATAGCCATTTGTCATGAAATTTGGATGAATATTAACTGAATTTTGTTTCAAAATGGGTGTTTTTACAATTTCGATGTTCACCGTAGGTATCTTGGAAACGGTAGAGAAGGAGGATCGACTCACATGAAGAGCTAAAATTAAGGCAAAGTTGAGCTTTTTGGTACTCAATAAAATGCCGTTTAACAAGGATTCAAAAAACGGAAATGGATACTTATTTTTATTTGGTTCTATAGAGGAATATCATCATAAACTTTTGATGGCTGAACAGTTTCGTTCTACGGTCGATGGATTCTGATTTTGTCTTTCTAATTTTTCAATATCAAGGCAGTATTTTTTTTAAATAGCGGTCAATTGCCGTTTTGACATCCTCATCTTTCACCACTGTGCTGACGGATGCAGAACGTGCTCATATATTGCGGGGGTCACATTACAACATCAAGTCTTTGATACCAACTTTAGAACCGTTTAATATACCAGAATGAAATTTGAATTAGTGATTAATAATGATTTAATGACATTTGCAACCTAAAAGAAATAAAATATAGATGAAGATTCAAAACAAAACAAAAATTCTAATCAATACAAACTTATGTTTCTTCGTAATCATATGAAAACCACCAAACCAAATGTTTTCAGATGCGGGGGTAAGTTAAGAATAATAAGAGACCTATAAAACGATAAATCATTCCACCCCACTTTGAATACAAAAAACTGCGCCAAGCCAAATAAGTGCTGTCATTTTGACATATAAAGCTGTCATTTGTTAGAAGGTGGACGATGGACTTCATGTCCTCACTGTATAAAATTTCAAGTGTGGAACATAATTTTTTTCAAGAAGTAAAATTAATTGGAAACATTTTGTTCGTATGTGGGAAAAAAATTGATGATGATTGCGAAAATTCGAGGAAAAAGAGTGGCTATGAATATGTGTCATTCATTCTCAATAATTGATGATCTCTTCAGATGAATAATTCACAACGAAATTTGAGAGGAATAAAAAAAAAACGTTTTTTTTTTATGCGTTTGGAAATGTTTCGAAGTGGCATTTTATTGAGAATAAAATTGCGCAACTTTGACTCCATTAAACTGACGTTGTGTCTCTTGTGGTCAACGAGTCAACAATTACATATACTCGAATTCGATACACCCTGTATACACGAAATATGACACAGAAGGCTACAGCGGACACAGGGACCGTACAAAAAAAGAAAAATTTTAATGGTCATCTGAAAGTCGAAGAACTCAACTGGATTGCGAAAAAGTAATGCCCTACTTCAAGAATCTGATGCCCGACCTCAAATTTCGTTCTAGCTACGGCCCTGGTTAAAAATCGGCCACCATGGCCGACTACTAGCATTTTGGGTTAAAATGTATTCCAGTAACCGACCACCTTATTTTAACCCCAAAAAATCCTAATATCTACTTTTTATATCAAAAACAAGTTAGTTCAAAGCCTTCACTTACCGTTAAAATCATGAGACAACTTCTACACCTTTTCCACATTCAATTGCGAATATGCCAAGTTATATTGCGAAAAAATCAATTGGTTTTGGGAATAATCAAATGATATTGCGAATGTATCAAATTAAATTTAGACTAGTCAATTGATTTTGCGAATTTATGAAACGTTATTGCGAATAGACACTTTATATCGCGAATATATCATATGTAATTGAGAGTAGTCGAATGGAATTGGGAATATAGCAAATTAAGTTGCGAATTAGTCGGATGTAGTTAAGATTTTAAAGTACTTATTCTATAGATAAAATACTTGATTTCAAAATTTTAAAAGATTTTTATAGTTTTTGTATGTGTGTTGGTTTTCACTGAACTATGTACTTTTTATGTACATTCTCACGTTTTGGCATGTAGCCGTGAAAAAAGCAATTTTCAACAGCAAATTTGAGATCCAAGAAGGTATAGGACAAATGGCAAACTTCACATTTTCTGTATTTTTTCTTGAACAAAAATATCTACATAGTGATGAAAAAAAAAGAACGGTTGATTGTATTGAAATGATGGAGGAAAATCAAGGACCTATTATTGGTACATTCTATTCTGCCACTGCGGGAACCTGGTGGACTGTTGAATGTTGCGACGCACCTACGCATCTACATTGAAAACGTTATAAAAATAACCTGAGAAGCACAATTTAATTAAACAGATTTTCTCGTCTTTGCACCATAAATCCAGGAGCATCAAGTTTGAGACACCCCTGACATAGAAAAGACATTATGGGAATCACATAATGACTACATTACAAATGCTCAATTACTTGTGATACCGTCGCAATTACATTTGACTATTCTCAATTTCATATGATTTATTCGCAATTTCATTCAACTTTACCCAATCACATTAGATATATTCCCAATTCATTTTTAATCTTCCCAATTCTATTTGATATATTCGCAATGTAAATTCGCAATTCTCAAATACATTTGATTTATTCCCAATGTGATTTAACTATTCTCAAAATCAAGTGATATATTCGCAATTACTTGTGGAAAAGGTGTAGACACTTCCACTTGTATTAGATCACGTTTCTCTTCTCCACTTGCATCTTGCACCACTTATAGAAACTGCCACATCAGCTTAACTTGTGAACTGTGGTTTTTTTGGCGGGAATTGTAGTACTAAAACTTGACGCTAGATCGGAAGTGCATTCATATTTAGGTTAGAAAAAGATGAAAGTTCAATGATAAAGAAAAAACCTGCTTCAAATTGACGGAAAACACAAATTATTAGATAAAAAAGGCCAAAGTACTACTAGTGAAGGCCGGCCTACTAGCAAAACAACCCTATAAATAAGAAGTTTGAGATGGAAAACCCATGTGATACAGGGTGTACAATGCTTTCAATTTATTTTGGCACACTTTCAAAAGGCTGTTAAATATTAAATTTATTCTTTGACCTAAAAGGTCGACTAAAAGAAGGAATTGTTGGGTTTTTTGTGAAGTTTTGTGCTATTGAGTCAAATATTTTGCTGCAAGAAAATCTGTGAACACATGACGATATGGAGGATATATTCCTGTTTTTTTTTTAACTATTAACGACAGTTGCCCTTTTAGATATGCTTTTCCAAAAAGTTCAGCAATGTTTGATTTGATCTTAAAAATAATCTCAACTCCTCACTATAATGGCCTTTCAAAGGTCTCATCAACGTCTTATCTAGAGGTTCCATTTGGTGTGTAGAATGAGGAGGCAAGCAAACTATTTGAACAATTTGTGTTGTGCACTCAAAGAAAAAGTACGATTGCGTACAAAAATGTTATGACTATTTCAATGGGTGAAAAGGTGTGTAGGTTGCGCCCTCTACAAAAAAGAGCTATACCATTGAATTTGGCATGTGGAACAATCCTCATACAGGGTGTCCGGAAAGTCAACGATAATACTGAAAGCTGTTACCACCACCATAACCCAAGCAATAATTTACCACGAATTGGCCTTATTTACAAATCCTGGAGCCCATTTCACGTTTCTTATGGCTCTTGTCACGACTTTGCTGATGGTGAATCAATTCATTAGCAATCCGTCCTGCAAAAGATACACATCAGAAATAAAATGGATATTCAAGAAGCCGACACTGACCAACAAAGTAAGTGATATTTTTATATAATATTTTGATAACTGAATTAATAATTAAAGGTGGAGTTCTCTTGGAAATCAAGCAAATAAATCAACCTGATCTGGATGAAATTTTCGAAGACCGACCAAGAAGTCTGAGAAATCAACCGGATCTGGATGAAATTTTAGTAGATCGACCAGGAAATCCGAGAGATCAACCCGATCTGGATGAAACTTTGATGGATCGACCTGGAAGTCTCACCATTCCTGATATGACCAACATTTATCGCATCTTGGATGTAGGATGGGGATGGCGAGACTGGCGAGAGACATTTTTTATAATTACTTTTATTGTTATGGTTGTTTTGATCTTATTTGTACTACCCATATGTATTTTGTAATCAAATTAGTTATTCAATAAATATTCACCAAATTATATTTTTTTTATTTCTACATAAGAAAACGATTTAATGTCTGCTTTTTTATAAATATCTGCAGAGTATGGAAAATTATTGATTTTTCTAATAAAACGCGGTTTAATTATCCAATTCGTTCAGGCGCTCGGCTACTATCGGTGACTGTATATATTTCGGATACTTTCGCCAAGCTTTATCGTCGTCAGGAGAACTCCGGCCCGCATCCCAAGCATATTTCCGAACTCCGACTGTGCCCGAGCATCGAATTACGACTATTACGAAGGGCGGTCAAAATAATATAAGGTGTTTTAATTAATTATTCACGAGATGAAAAAAACGATTCATTTTCTGAAATACATATATTTAAGAGGTCATCGACCAGATGACACTATGGATCAGCCGCCCTTGGTTGCAGGTGATCCTGTTGATTTCTCCTGCATTTACCTACGATGTGAAGGTGGAAGGCTGGTTTATCTAATTGGAGGTGGCCAGGTTATTGTCCACTTCCTCCAGTAAAGTCCTTCTGAAGCGGAGTCTTTTGCGAGGGTGCTGCTGTTGTCTGATGGCCTAGGTTTAGCCTGAGCGCGCCGGTGAAACGTCTGAGTTCAAGAACTGTTTTTGACTTTGGAAATTTTGTAGGGCTCCTGTCAGTAGTTGAGAGCCTTGAGCTGAGATTACGTACCTCAGAAACTGGACACTCGAAAAATGCATTTTTTCTGTGTTGACGCAGAGATCGTAGGTTTTCAATTGTTGAAAAACGATGCCGAGGTGACGTTCGTGTTCCTTTTGTTCAGATTAAGCGACAAAGAGGTCATCGATGTAGGCGTATACAAAGTCCATATCCCGAACTACTTCATCAATAAACCGTTGAAGCGGAGTCCAAATGCTGGGGAATTCGAACAAACCAAATGAAGTGATTACAGCAGTATTAGCAGTGTGTTAGGGATGTGGTGGAAAACCTTCACATAATGAATGTATTTCAAACCTACCCCTCACTCCTGCAACAAGCTAAAATGTAAAAATATGCCTATGACAGAATCTAAAATACACCCCTAGAACAACACACATCAACAAACATTTCCTCAATACATAATTATTTTGTTCAATTCAATGTTCTCACCATATGAATAAATCTCGATTCATCATCTTAAATCACCGAGATTCAGATGATTTGGCATTTTTGCTAGCAGTGCAGTGTAAACTCTCGATTCTGGCAAAATCCTGTGTCGTTAGTCGTTACTCGTTCGCTTAGTCGTACCAAGTCGCGGTTAAGTTATGTCTCCGAAAAAACCTATGCAATTGGAGTTAAGTAGTGAGTCCGAGGAATCTAGGGCGGCTCGTATGCAACAGTACCTTGAAGAGGCTACGAAGAAACGAGTTGAAGAGTGTCTGAAAAATGTGATAAAGCCTCAGAGAGGATCCCGTGCCAGTTGTGAGTTTTTTTTAGCTTTATTTTTTGATTTGTATGAGTTTTGGATTATTTTATTTTGAAATACCTAAGTACACTGAAATATCATTTGTTTTGAGTTTTTGCCGTCAGACGTGATCTTCAACATATTTTTTTATATTATAGGAGTTTTAATGTCATTTTTAACGAGGAAATGTTGTCTTATAACCGTATGGATTATGCAGAACTGTTTTTTCAATCGATTTATTCAAACGCTTTGACTTTGGGATTTTTTTCTAATTTATTTCTTTTTAGATCGTTTCACGTATCCTTTCCCTATGTGAGAAGAATACCTCCCTTGAATGTATCCAATATATTTTTACACTTGATTTGCTATGAAGTTTATCTTGAAAAATCATACACAATATTTAAAACCTTTGAATACTTAGTTGAAATTAGAATAAGTATTTGGACAAGATTTTTTTTTATTAGCCACTTTGCTCTTAAGCTAAAAATAAAAGTTTACCTCTGATAGTATTTCACGTTTTCTTGTTTATTGTAAAATATTTTCAAACTAGAAGTTTGACATTTGGATTTTTCAAAACAAGCCAGAACTTCTTATGGACAAAAAATGAAAATTTTGGTTCATTATACCTCTATTCGTGGAGATACTGTATAAGTTGAACCAATCGATCATTTCAGATAGTTTGAGTTTGGCAATAAAAAAAACATATTTTGTCCAGTTCATGCATCAATAATTATTATTATTCAAAGTAATTTTTCAAAATATCTCTTGACTCCCAAAGTTATTTCTTGAAGGTTTTTTGTGAAAATTTCAATATATTATTTGAAACAGTTTGAGTTTTGTGATTTTCAAAAAACATTATGTCTAGCTCCAGCATCAATCATTACTCAGAGTAATTTTTTAAAATGTCTCATCACTCACAAAGTTATTTTTTGAGGGTTTTGTCAATTTTATCCAACAATATACAGATTGAACTAACCTCAGTGCAAATTTCAATGGATTATTTGAAATGGTTTGAGATTTTTTTTCAAATGTCTATAGTTTCAGAATTATCTAGAACAGCTCTTGAAAATTCCTCATAATTTCCAGTTATTTTTTTGGGGTTTGGCAATTTTATCGAACATTATGCACATTGAACTAGCTTTTGTGCAAATTTCAATCGATTATTTTGAAAGGTCTGAGTTTGGCGTTTTTTTTTTATGTCCAGATTCAGAACTATACAGAACAGTTTTTCGAAATTTCTCTTGATTTGCACGGTTAATTTTTCAGGGTTTTCTCGATTTCATTGAACAGGATATAGAAAGGTGCAAGTGCAAATTTCAATCGATTATTTCAAATGTTTGAGTTTGGCATTTTTTTTTAATGTTAAGGTCCGGAATTATGCGGGATAGCTTTTGGAAAGTTCTCATGAATTCCTCAGTGTATTTTTGAAGTTTTTGTCAATTTTATAAAAAAGTATACAGATTGAAATAACATTGGTGCAAATTTTAATCGATTATTTCAAACGGTTTGAGTTTGGCGATTCTTTTTAGAATTACGCAGAGCAGTTTTTGAAATTTTTCATGATTTTAACAGTGAATTTGTGAGGGTTTTGACAATCTTATAGAAGAATATACAACTTGAAC